>JXSR01S022658.1:42976-58275 GCA_000969725.1 Ophiothrix spiculata
CTGGGTGAGTTTCATATGCTATAAAATAGGCAAGGCTGACTAGGACATTTAAACACAAGGTAAATGAGTATGCTGTGGAGTGTAGAAAAAATGATGTGATTAGTGGAAAATGGTAGAACATATCAAGAGATTGGTGGTTGCTATTATATGCTTAAGGTCATTATGTGTCTGGAGTGATATCACAAACTATTGTATATAAATTAGTGTGACCATTTTTTGTACAGACCAAGTTGAAGCTTTTAATTACAACATTGCACACAATCTACAACAGCTTTTAAAAAGAAGGCATGTGGGTTACTGAGACAAAACTATTTTTTCTTTGGCCTTCTAAATAAAAAAATTCAAAAAGACAGATCATCCATCTTTAATCAGCTCCTCACTTATGTTGGATATACTTGCTATGATGATGAAAACAAATTTGAGAAACATATGAGAAAAACAATGACTGGTAACTTTGAGCTTCATGGGTGCACTTGATCTCAGGCCTAGAAATTAGGCGAGAATCCATTCTCGCAGAGATTCTCGGAAAACACATTGTGTATGATTGTAAAGAATCAAAAAATTCTGGCAAAGATTCTCCCTCAATAGATTTGCGAGAATCCAGTAAGAAGCTTGTGTAGACTCATTTGTACTCTTTTCATTGACCGTTCTTTTTGATTTATCTTGTAGTGTATCTAGTAGCGTATCTTGTATTTTGTTTTTTGTGCGCCATGGTACCAGTTGAATGGCGCTATATAAGCACCGTATAGTAATATTATTATTAAGATTCTCGCAGCAATGAACTAATTTCTAGCCCTGGATCTAAGCACACCATAGGGTTACATATTTGTATACCAATATTATATCCACTGTAATAACGTATTGCGAAACAGAGAACCACATAAATTACTGTATACCCAGAAAAAGTAACACTTAATTTTCACTAAGATTTTAATAACAAGTTTGTTGCTGCCTATAAAATATGTTTAAACTTAACAGAAACCTCAAAATTTTGGCAAAATATTTCTGTGTTTTTAATTAATAGAGAGACTAATTTGATGAAGGGAAATATTATAGTTAACAGTCTAGAGAATGGCTGTCAAACAATGTGTACAGTACATTGTTGCTATAGCACAGTTGGATGTACAACCTAACAGCCAAAGCGTAAACTTATCTAACGAGCCTATACACTCACTCAATCACAACCACAACCATTTTATGTCAAAGTATAAACAAAAATTGAACTTTATTAATATTAATATTCTACAGAAAAAGCCATCTTCTTTGTTGCTTTTTTACATTACACTAATTATACACTTTTCATGTTCTAGATTTATAATCTATAATAGTCTCTACCCTGTCATCAAGCTAAACTCCCGGGGGGGGGGGGCACTCACATATTTTGGAAGGATATATATGTCCGGCGGTCAAGACCCCCTTTTTCAGGCCGCCAGGCCGCTCACTAGATCCCCATTTTAAGCGTGATTAAGTTCTTTTGACCCCGTTTTTTAGAAAAACTACAAAATTTTAGCTCTAACTGCATAAATTGCTCAGGAAATGCGAAAATTTTCAGTTCAGGAGGCTATTTTTGGCCAACATTTCAGTTCACTAGACCCTCAAAAATCGGTTTTAAAGGTCCAATTTTTACAGAAAATCAGTTCACCTGCCCCCAATTTCGGCGCTTAGCGCCTAACATACCTACCACTTTCAAAGTTAAACTCAATCACATAAACTCATTTTGCATTAATAATAATACTATCCCTTCATAGAATGGTAGATCTAAACATGTATAGATAAAGAATTGGGCAACCACTATCAGCAATCGTTGCCACTTGATTCAATAATTGGGTGACATAGCTTAAAGAACAGCACTTCTACCAATCTGTCATATCTCACCAAACATTTATTTATAACATTTGGTGAAAACACCAGGCAAAACCAATACAATACATTTGCAAAAATTCATCATCTGAAAAGTTTCAACAAGCAAAGGAGAGCCTATTGTGAAGTATTCAACACAATTTTAAAACAATGGTCCACAGTACCGCGGCATTTTCGTCTGAGATTTGTAGTATACCTGAATAAGCTGCAGACGCAGTTATGCTATGTAAGACTGTCAATGTCATGTTACAGAATTACATTTGAACTCTTAGTTTCTCCTCTCTTATTCACATTCTTCTGTATGACTAAATGTTGTTATCTGATAATCAGTGAGATCTTACTTATTATAATCTTACTTTTCTACTTCTAAAATAATATTAAAATATAAATCCTTCCTAAAAGTACAATTTACTTAGATTAATCCTAACAAATTTCTTAACTTTTTCTGTTTCAAGCCTTAAAAAAAGAGAGGAGCAAAAAACCTGTGTTTTCAACAGAATTCAAGCTGGGGACCTCCACCTCTTAAACCTGTGATACCAATAGCAAACCACCACTGAGTTGCTACTTGGGCAGCGATTTGGTCCTTGCATATAGCCCCGTCTATGACGTATCCAGACTTGTGCATGTTTAAGATCTTCTGGATTGAAATTTAGATCAGTTCTGGTTATTAACACAGGTGTTCTTAACTATTTACAAACATACAATAATGTAAGCTGTTGGAGCACAATTAGGCCACAACTTTGTGCGGCTGGCCGCAACCCGGCCACTGCTTTGATTTTCCACGACGGCCACTGTAGGCTTGATTATGCACCTCCAGATGATTTCAAAAAATGTAATGAATGTTTCACAATCTTGAGGTGCATAATCAAATCTATAGTGGCCATCTTGGAAAATCAAAGCTGTGGCCAGGTTGCAGACAGCCGCACAAAGCTGTGGCCTAATTGTGCTCCAACGCCTAAGTATAATATACAGTGTATAATGAATATATCACATTATATTTACAAAGATATATTTCAATTTACGTTGTCTTTTGCAATTGAAACAAAATGTGTGCGCAAAATAAGCATTAGAATTATCAATTTCCAATAACACAACATCAATCTTCACACTTACTATCATCAGCAAGCTGGTTATAATTGTTACAAACTTAACCTATTCCTTCTGCCATTCCACATAAAATGGCTATTTTTTCTTCTCATCAGCCATGTTAAAATTCCAGCCGAACACAGCATTCTTGTCTGCTGCAGCTGTTGTTTAACAACTGTACATCATGTACAACTATTTAATTTCACCATTGACAGTTGACAGTGCTTAGATGGAATATTCTTCCTGTTGAATGCTTATGGGAAGGCTATTTTTGTGACTATTGGTATGACAACAGTTTTCAAAATTCAATTTCAGTTGTCTAAACACCCATAATATTGTTTTGTCATGTGACTGCAAGAAAGTCGTATCTGCAATGGATGTTATATGTTACATCTATTTAACACCTATCACTAGAATTTGAACCCCCCCCTCAAAATGTCATTCTCATATGTCAATGGCTATTGAAATGGTTCTTCAAGTGACAACCCCGGATGACACTATTAACATTTCAATAGCCTCCAACTCAAAGACTGGACATTCTAAATTGTCCAATGCAAATTCATGAAATATGGCAGCTATTGCCAATATGGTTTTCTTGCATTCACACAACGAACTGTCACTTGATGATCCATTTTGAATGAAAGTCTTCATTTCCATAAAATCTTACACTTTTATCTAATTAAATAACAGACAATATAATTTTCTTAAGTACAAGAGTTTCCTGAAATAACAGAGTTCATGGTCGTGTTTCTTCTGGTGGTGGGTTGAAAGCATTGCTAATGAGACTACTTGCTGCTGTTTTAGATGCTGTTTGGACTCCTGGATTAGAAATCACTCCCTGCGCAAATTCTTCCTGTGCTTTCTGGAAATTAGCCCCTGTCGTTCTGTACAAAGAGTGAACCTGTCAAGAAATGTAAAGGAAAAGCTTAAAATAGCACCATGATAACCACATGAACAAGTGGCATGTTTCATTTAAAAGCTATACTTATTCGTTAAATCCACAAAAGTGCAAACTTTTTATTCTACAGCTGATGGCAAACTGCAGTGAGTTTTTATGTTAAAAATATTGTTACAAATCACTTCCTGAACTCTTTGTGCTACTTCCATGATTTTTCAAGAGGACAATATGACTTTTTTGCTCCATGTAAAACATATGTCATGGCGACACATCCCTTGACAGAAAATGGGTGATAAGTGCCAGTGCTTTCATCTCCTTTAGTTTCAAGATATTGTTCAGAAATATTTTCTTGATATAAAATAATTATATTAAAATACTAGCACTGATTACACACACATAGCAATATATTTGCACATTCCTGATGAGTATGGCAGCCAAGTTGCTGGTTACGTTTTCAATTATAATTGAAGGTTTGATTGAGTAAAAGCAATTTGGTTTATTTTTGGACCATTTTGCATGTTTAAGTCTTGAGCGCAAGGTTTGATTTTGTTGTGAACTGGTTACTGACAACCAGAAAGTGTAGTCACGATCTACATCTTAATAAACTAAACAACAATGGTTTGATCATCTTAAATGCTACAACCATTCAGAAATGTTTTTCAGATAAGAACACATAAGATAGGTAAAACCAAACATTTTGTCTTCAGTCATTTAAATGTAGGACAGGTGCATTCACTAAGCACATGCCTTGGGCTTACACGCACACAATACAAGAGAGTGTACACTATTAACATGGTATAAAGATCATATGTGAACCGTCATATCAAAAGGTACCTTAAGTAAATTACGAGATATGGGCCATTGAAGCTGAGCATAGTCAAAAATCACATCCAAGGTCTAATTTCTAACTTTCATCAGAAACGTTACATTTGAAGTGTATTCTATCATATTAATCAGGTTCCAAAATCCAAAACATAAGTCAAATGTTTTAAAAAACCGAGATAAATATCCTTTCTCCATTCAAGTCTTACCAGTACAAAAACTTTAAACTTGATTTTCTCAGAACTATAGTTTTCTGAATCAGCCCGATGCCTTATACCAATTTGGATGTAACTTTGCAATATAAGATCCAATAACCAAGAGCAAGGTGTCATTTTAAAGCTTAAAATATGTGATGACTCACCCCGAAAAGGGGGACTTTGCGACAGAAAACTTTTCAAGATACAGGTGAAAATAGGCAGAAAATAATAAGAATTTCCAGCAGATTTTCTGTTGTAAAATTTAATTGCCTTCATCAATTTCAACAAGTAAGGTGTCATATTAAAGCTAAAAAAATGCTGCAAGAGATGAAATGAAAAAAAATCGAAATTGATATCATCTTCAAAGTCCCATAATATAATCTTTCAGATGAGACCAAAAAAGTAATTTTCATTTTGGGACCCTAAGGTACCTTTCAATATTATGGGTTACATATATCAAAGGTTGAGTGCAAAATAGATATATCCCGAAGTAAAACCATGAGAAGCAATCTCACACTGAACCTTTAATCCCGCCTTAATTGACTATTTTAAGGCTTTTGACCATGACACTAGAAAGTTGCACCTACAATATGAAGACGCTACCTAGATGCCAGAAAGTTAGGTTTCATCTTTAAGTGTCTCTGTTAACGTCTAGCTACTTGATCTAGATACTAGCTGCGTCTTGCTAGCATGTCATGGACACAACATTGTGATGACTTACTCTTTGTAAAAATATAGCATCCAATATTGCTAAAGTTGCCCATAGAGTTGCAAATATCAGCATAACGCCACCAAAGATTTGCTGGCTCACGTCTTTTCCATCTTTTGTCTTAGCACCTGATATCGTTGAAAGACCATTTACAAAGCCACTAAAAATGGGAAAATAAAATTTGGTGATTCGTGTCAATAGTTAAATAATGATATGTATATTGGATACATTTGAGCAAAATCTAGTTTCTTAAGAGATCTTGAGGTATTGCTTTAATCATTTCTGTAACATAAACAGATAAATAACAGGATAGGAGCACGGAAACAATTCTGAGGAAAACACTTTTCTGTGTAAGTGCAGGCCCCTTGGTGTGTATCACAAAAGATGGATCTTGCTTTTCATTTTCATCTACTATGCGAGTTTTATCTGATGTTTGATAAATGCCGACAAGTATGTATGTCATACTTTCACATAAAATACATGCATTTGTGCAAATATAAAATTCACACATTTATTTAGGCCATTAAGTTACCAAAACTTTACCTAAATGTATACATTGTAGCATAGCCAACCTGCTAAGTAGTGCAGTTCATAAGACGTTATGCTCATTTCATACTGCACACACACTCCATTTACAAGTTTGTATGCATTGTCAGGAGGCGAAAGAATAGAGGCACAGTGTGGTCAATTTGAATTGTTATGTTAAGGATCTAATGGGATTTACTTTGACTATCATGAAATATGACAAGGAAAATTTTTTTTATTTTGAATAATATTCTAATATATGTTTAGATAAAGCCAAATAAAAAACAATAGTTTGTCTCAAAGCGCATGAGTTTCTTGAAAATTAATGCAGAATGCTATTTTTCATTTTTATTCACAACTTGGGTTTTTTATGGTATATCATCTGTGAATTGTACGTTTTGTGCTCCATATGTTGACATTCTCAAAGACCAAGTATATGTTTATGATTACAAATATAGTAAAGAAGTACTTAATACTAATCATGTTCATGAATTTGTTTTTGGTGAGAAAAAGTATGATTTGCAAAATACAAACAAACAAACAAAATGTAGACTAAAATCTTAAATAAATAAAAAAAATTACTGCATAACTATTTTTTCAGATCACCTGATATTACAAATGCGTGCGGAAGGTTTGAGACAAACTATTTTATTTGGCCTAAATATATCTTACCAAGTTCCAAACTGGTCAATGCCAATAGATTGTACTATGGTCACCATTAACTGAACAAAAAACACGAAGAAGAACATGAAGAAGTTGAACGAACTATCACTCCTGCAGAAGAAAAAATACAATACTCAGGAAAATTATATTAGCTAAATAGTTCCATATATACACAAAGCACATGTAGAATTTTTAATTTTATAAATTTTACCGAAAATTGTAATATTACTGACAATTACTGGCTGAATTTATTAGAACTCCAATAAAACTTAATAAGCTAGGATCTACAAAAACATTATCAGCCATCTGTTCTTGGCTATACAAAACAAAGGAGAAATATGAAAACACTTAAAAACCCTAACAAATTTCCATATAAAATTGAATATGCAGCAAAATTCAATTAACTACAAGTAGAAAATCTCAAGGTCACTATCCCATCAGGCAGTCTTTATAATAACAAATTATACGCAAATATTGATTTCAGAAAATTTCATATTAGTTCCATATAAATCTTTAAAATTCTTACACAAATATATACTGTAAAGCAACAAATGTGATGTGTATTAACTTCAAATTTCTCTTTTTGCTGTAAATTTCCCTTTCATTTTTCAGTTAAATTTTCTCCCCAAAATGGACCGATTTTGCAACTTTTTCATTTTTGTTGTAAACAATAAAAAGAAAAATACCAAGGAAAAACCCTAAGAAAATCTCAGTTGGTAAGGCTGGTAGAACAACCCTCCCCATCACAGGCAAATTATTTACCTCAAGTGTATTTTACCTACAGCATAATATTTATTGTTATTGTAAAGTCTACTATTCTTTGATTTAATTTCAGATAAAACTTTCACAAGATTGCAAGCAACTACTAACCTGAGATCTTGATGAGGTGTCATGTACCAGATGGGGTGTTGAAGGATGAAACATGAATGACGATCGAATGTTGCCCCAGCTCGGCAAAACATCCACCTCTAGCGGATATGAACTATGACGTAATGATACTTGATAACAAGATGTTCAAAAGGTTTGTGGCCCGAGGTAGAATATGGTGAGCTGTGCAGTTCTTATTTATGATTTTTCAACTTCATTGCTGAAACATGCTAAGTTTGAAATAACTTCTGTCATTTTAATGTCACAGGACATTCTACCTTGGCATTTTGAGTTTTTTTACAAGTTGATTTTACCTTGAAGTAGAAATGGTTATTAAGTTCACCAATATGCAGTTACCTATAATTTTTTTCTCAGGTGAAAACCCCAATCAACTCTATAAAGGACAAGGTATCAACACTTGAGATAGACTACTCCTTTACACATTGTCAAAAGCTCTTGATAGCAATGGTGTGTTTGACTTTTGACATTTAATTCTAAACTTTAGAAACCCTAACCAGCCAATTTTAAATTTTTGTAAAATTTTGTAAGCAATGGCAGATATTTACTTGATACTTTCCATACATTTATCAATTTAGTTGAATAACATGTAAACAAGAACTTCATAACTAATCTCCTTCTACCTTAGGTCATGAACTTTTTGAACACCCCTCGTTATAGCTGCCATGATGTTAGCAACTTGGTATCAATGATACTTGATGATACAATGACAGCTGCCGTAATGATGCAAAGCGAGTCAACTTTTATTGCTTTATAGCAAATCCACAAGGGAAGTGTTCACGTTTAATTCATAATTTTGCTTTAAGATGTTTGTACATCTGTCGACTTCATGCTAACAGCACAAATGAACGTCGCCTACGACAGGATTGAAAGGAATGCAGTGAATGTCACTAATATTGCGTAATTTGGCATAATTTAAAGGCAGCAAATCTTTTTTATATGTGACTGTTCACTACAAAACTCCTGTAAAGTTTGAATTTTTGATTTTGAGATGCATGCAGGGAAAATATATGTTAAAGTCGTATTCTGGCAAAATTGACATTTTTGCAGATTTGAAATATCCATACCTAATAAACTCCTTACAAAATAACAAATTTCATTTCTAGATAGAGTTGCATTGGAACTTTACATAAAGTTAACCCCTCATTTTCTGAAATATTTGATGCACGGTTACTCATTTTCTGAAATATTTGATGCACGGTAACTCAGCAACCGATTTTTTTGTCATTTTTGGCCTATTTTGGCAAAATTTCAAATACTAAGGAAAAAATCAAAAATTTGAAAAATGCATTCCTAGACATGTGTTTCTATATTCTAAAAAGCATTTGAGGTCCAACTTTTATTTTTTCAAAATTTAGTTAGGTTGTTTACAAATTAATGGTCCAAGAACAAGGTTTTTTTGGACCAAGGTCCAAAATCATACATTTTGGTCCAAAACTGACCTTACCATCATCTTCTACATGAAAATCCACATCTAGAAATGTATACTTTTATATGGATTTACTTATCGGTTACTGAGTTACAAAGCGTAAAATATTTCAGAAAATGAGGGGTTAACTGTGCCCTTAACACATATTTTCTCATTTTCATGCATTCTGACATGCCTAGAAGAATCACAACTCTGTTCGGTAAAATAAAATCCACATGGGGCAAACTGGAATTTCGTAGTGGATGGTCACATATTTGGTTTGGGTGAAAACCAAATGACCACAAAATATGTGGATAACTTGGGAGAGAATGGACCCAAAAAGAAGCTTTGTAAATGAAAGCTATAAAATTTACAAAAGCGGATATTTTCATACGAAAAGTTTTTTTATTCAATCTGGTCACAATCATCAATACATGCTTCATTGAATGATTGATACTAAACAAAGACGGCTTCAATATATCCACATTTTTTTCAAAATCACCTATGTCATGTTACCATGTTTTTGACTTCCTAAATCCAAATATTTTCCCACCTTACATTCAAGAAGCAGTCGCTCCAAAGGTTTGCTGGAGGGTTTCAAACTTTCCACCTGCTCCATTTGAGGGATTTTCTTGCTTAACAAAGTCAAGTCAGGGTAGAAATATTTATAAAATGTCAATCTCTGTCATCATCAAGAAGTGCATACAAATGTTTAGATCAGTATATCCATGCTACATTTATATGGCATACAGAGATATAGAAGTAGTTGGAAAAGTTTAGTTTGAAGGGTTTAGCCGTAAGTGCATAGCAGAAGCAAAATGCTGCTCAAATATCATCATTTACTACACAATTTTGGAAATAAATAACATCTTTACATTTACATATACAAGTTTGAAAATATACCATAATACAAGACATGTGGGCAACCACTTACTTAATATGATGTAATTTTTCAAAAATTTCCCTAAATTCATTAAGACCCTACTTTTTTAATGAATTTTATCTGAAGACTTCCCATTTTTTGCACTTTGTCACTGAAAGAACCTCTTTTTTACCCAATTTGTTACCGAAAGACACCTACTCCCAAGGCGCTCAGTGGTACTCATACATCACTTTTATATGCGAGTACCCCAGGTAATCAATTTATTGGTCATTGTCATAAAATATTGCAAGCACAATGTTGAGATTGTTCACATGAAACTTGGATGTCATCAGGCTCCTACAAAAATGATATGTGACAAAATCAATGCACACGGTCAAGTTTGATGTGCGCGGTCAATTTTGATGTGTTTAATTCACTAGGCCCGTTACGGTAGGGGTCAAGTAAATTGGACAGCTATCAAAATTTACTCCAAGTGCATTGATTTTGTTTGTCACATGTCTGGAGCAAAATGCAACACAATTTATTAACCTAATTCATACATGTCAGAAAATTTTATATTTTGCAAAAAGAAATTATGGCTTTACATTTCTTCAAACAGTCAAAACAATAAAGATTATAATCCAAAGAAAACAATGTCATAACCATACACACTGAATGCCCTCCACACTAACAAAAACGTAACACACAGGTCGCGGAGTGCATTGTGATTTTCAATCCACTCAGCGAGAATAAATCACGTAGTGTATGAATTTCTGTTATTGTCTTGTTCTGTATGATAAATTTTGCAAGTGAAATATCTGTATGTAAATGAGATGTACAGGTAGCTCAAGTGTGATATGCTGATGATTCTCAAAATCAAAATAAATGTATATGTATATGCAAGAAACTATTTTCAATAAAGATACAGTACCATACCACTACACTTCAGTCGTATTTCATGAAAACTTAACCCAGTCTTAATCAGATGCAAAGCCCAAACCAGGACTTCTGCAGTTACGATTAGAAATGCAGTTTCCTTTGTTGATATAGGAAATATTCAAATCGAATATCAATTTCATGAGTTTCGAGTGGTGATACTTGTGAAAGAATATAAAAAGGGAATCTGAACTTTTGCCATTTTGTTTTCAATCATATCTCCAGAATTGATCTTAAATAGACTCGATGGCTAGACTGATTGCATACATCTTGATTTGATGCATAGATGGTGTCAGCATTTTATTTAGAATATTCTTAGACCCTTTACATATTGTCATTTGTTGCATGCGTTTGTATGCAACTTTTACTTGTTTTTGTATTTTTTGCCTGTGTAAGGCGCATCAAAATTCCTTAAAATTTGAAATACGTCATCTAAATAGCTATACTTTAGGTCCCATCAAAAACTTGACCCTAAAACCTAAAACCATGACCCGACCCTAACTCACTAACCAAAACCCGTCCCTAACCCTAAACATACCCTAACACTAACCCCAAAATTTTGGATGGGATCTAAAGTATACTTGACCTATCATTATTATCTAGTTGAAACAAGATGAAAGGCATGTTTCATGTATGATATGAAATAGGATGAACGTGAACCCATTTCTGTTCACTTCTGTCTCACCTGAATGCTTTATACACAGGTCTATACCAACACACAAAAGAACATGGTGTATATAAAACGAAAAACAAGATAGAAAGACCTAAACACGCTCCTGCACTGCTGCCACCAGCTACTATCATATACGTTAGTGACATAAAAATGTTAGTAAAAAGCATGATGCCATAGGCTGAAAAAAAGGAGAAAGAAATCATCAATTTATTAATCAGAGTAACATAGTTAATTCATTATTCACTGTAACAATATTTCAATACACAAGGTGACATAGATTTATACAAGTGTTTGATCCCTGGATGATGCTGCAGACAGGTTTAAAAACAAAACCTAGATGAAAAGATGATTAAAATAGTTGACGCTATGAGATCCAACAGAATAGTGCACATCATCGATTGAGTACAAGTACTATATGTGACTGACCCATTTATGGAACCTCCAGTAAAGTCGATATTTTCCATTTTGAGCGAATCAAATACATACATAAGTTGTATTCTAACAAAATAGTGATTTCTTGCGTGATTTAAAATGTTAATGCTTGTCTTAATAACTTATCAGCTTTTATTTCAACTCCAAATTATCTGAAAACTAACATTTTCTAAGTGAAGTCGCTTTGGAAATGTGCATAATATGAACAAATAATGTATGTTTTCTTAGTTTTGGGAATTCTGATATGCTGTGCTTTGAAGAATCATAACTGTGCTTCTGGGTTTTGAATCAAGTTTTATTTAGATGTGTTCTTTTTGAATTTGCAATAAAACCAATTTGACCAGAGGCCTACTTTACTGGAGGTTTGTGGTGGATCAGGCTGTGGTGGATGGTCACATATGCATTTATGTTATTTAGTAAAATTGATCAACTTGTAACAGCTTCTTGCTCAAAATATAATATATCATTAAAGAAAGTATAGGAAACAGGTCTGTCTATAGCACACTCTAAAAAGGGGATTGCGATATGCCTGGACAGACATTGACTTAGTTCTGCGTTCTGTAGTACGCTACTATTACTTGACTACAATGCAACACGCATCTTACATATTTCCCCTAAATTATGCCTAAACAAAGAAAACCGCTTGAATGGCTCAATAGCTGCATTCTCAGTCAAATTACCACTCTGTTGCGGGAGTTATCTGCAGATAGGCATCCAGTATTTCTGTTTATATGCACGTACAAAGAATAGTCGTGTCAGTACACAATTTTGATCACACATGTAGAAGGGAAGTGCAGGTATAATTTCAAAAAAGAAATCCCATTTTAGCTGAAAATACAAATTGCACAGTCTGGTTCCAAACTTCTAATATAAAATAGAATTTTGTGTTAGTGCATATTGATTTGATTTCTGCAACGAAGTGCCTCTGAACCACACTAGATGTACTTTTGAGACGTAGTGAGGCAGCCAATGTGTTTGTGGCTATGCATGGCTGTTTATGTGTAGCTAAGTCTTATCTTTCTCAAGACTCCATATCAACAGCCCGCAGGCTAGCTAAGCTAAGTTGCCAGAAATCTACCATGATGACATGACCTGCATTGTCGCAAACTGTGATCAATTGGAAATAATATCCTAATACAATATAAATAGCAAATAACACTACAGAAGAAAATGTGTACGACAAAAATATATTATTACATTATGTCAATAGCGATACATGTTGATCTGTCAATATTGGAAACATATTTAGTTGAGAATTTTGGAGAATAAACTATGTATACGCATGACTAAAAAGCCAAATACAACTCTCTTCATGTGCCCTATTTCTGGTGAAGATAAAGGTTTTGTCTCTTTTATCATGTGCCCTATTTTGAGTGAAAAATACAAGGTTTCGTCACTAAATGTGTTTTTTGACTAAAATTGTTACAAATTTGTCTCTAGCATGAATCAAGGAAACACGTATGATATGGTTTACTTGTTAAAATTGGTCAAATTGACATTGTAAACACATACAGTTTGATTTATATTCCCCGAAATTGTCGAAATACGCAGTAAGCAATTAGAAAGTAATCTCATTTGCTGCACGCTGTGGACTTTCAAAATGGGATCATCAATTTTCAATAAGCTAATTAACAAGTAGATTGAAAACATTGCCTTCCTATGGGCACAGCAATCTTGTTAGCCTAGATAGTGTTTTGCTTCATGTGTTAACTTAGGTCTATAATTACCCCTATCAGGTTGCTGTTTTTGATTGCTATGCACAAAGGCTGGCTTCACTTTACTGCACTTTGTGCAAGAAAAATCAATGGTTCAGGACATGCTCAAATCTGCCTTCTTAATCTCGTCTATAATTCTGCTGACAAACAAAATTGATTACCTTCCTTTTGCTGATTGTTATTTCTATTTTGTCTTTCAATTTTCCTTAACAACCTATAGCATTCAAAGTTCTTGCTACAAAGAGGTAAATTAAGGCCGACAAATTGATCAACCTTACCAAATTTCACCTTTGCATTGAAAGCCCTACTTTTAACTTGAGTTTGTAAATTGTATCAAGCAAAGGAATTTAGCTCTCTGTAGAGATGTGTGCAAATTTCTACCTTTTTATTTACTAAATTTAATATTGTTTTTACTTAAATACGTTTCACTCAAAGGCTTTTGGAAATGTCCACTTTTACTTAACTTTTTTAACTTACCCATCCAGAGATAATAACCAATTTTGACTATCTTCTGAAACTCCAATGGAATGTCTACTGAGAAGTCCTGGTAGAAACAGGGCTGAAGGGGAAACCATGCCGGCACAGGTGGCCAATTATTCTGTCGTGCTGAAAATCAAACAAACAATATGACGGAAATGTTATTGAAATCAAGAATCTCCTTTATGCATTTTTAGATGTACCGCTACATTAACTCTAACCCCACTGAATCTCACAATATTATCCCTTTCCATAAAGTTAAGAAATTTGCCTACGTTCAAATATCGCTGCCATGGTAGCGCCTGCTCAATGGCTTGATTCAGTGATAATTGGATCGTGGTGCGAGAGGTCCCGGGTTCGTTATCCAGGTGAAAATCGGCATTTTTTACTTGCAGATTTCCGAGAAAAACGAAGAAGTGGTCAAAAGTGTTAGGGTTAGATTTGAAATTACATGATGTAATACACTTGATTGATATTGAAGCTATTTTGGAAAAAAAAAATCACCTACTTGGCAAAAACAAGAAAAATATTGTAATATTCTTTAGGTCCCTGCTAAAGTCAGAAAAAGCTAAAACTTACTGTGAACCCTTGAACCCCCAAATTGCAGGTTGAATATTAAGTAAACTTGACCCTTATACCAAAATTAGTAATACCTGGTAACTCTTCCTAACAAATTTCAACGTCCTTCCAAACTATGCTGCTGAATCTGGGTTTTTATTATAAAATAAGCAGCCATATCAAGTTAGCTTTAAACTATCCCATTTTTAAACCGTGTTGTTATGTACTAGAACCAATTCATATAATAAACAGAGTTCATGAAGTTTCATTATTTCTTTACCATAAACATTTTAACAAACCAAACTTGGGTCAAAAATACTAAAAATGTTTCTCACAGCTTGCCCTTTTAGTTAATACATAGCAACATGATGAATGTTCATGTCTTGATTAATCAGGTAAATACCCAAGAGTAATGCAAATCCACTTTGTACCACAAGATGCTTCAACACTACAGCTAGAAAGTCTTTTATGTTTCTTTGATTTACAAGATAGAAGACTTATATAGCTTAAATATTAATTTGTCAAAACCAAGTTTTGTACTCACGTTAATATTTCGTCTCACATCGTCGGGAGACTTCGTCAGAATGACCATC
>JXSR01S022658.1:193507-211350 GCA_000969725.1 Ophiothrix spiculata
TACTACAATTACAAGAAAATTATGATTTGGTGCTTTTATCAAGGTCAAAATCAGTTTTAATCCGTGCACAATTTTTTTTGATACACGTGGTATAGGCAGCGGCTCTTTGGTGGCCTGCTAATGCTTTGTCTTGCTTAGGGCACAAGAGGTCATAGGTTCGAATCCCACAGAAAACATGCTTCTTTTCTCTTGTGACGTAGTTGGACTTGGGCTAAAAAACTGACCATTTCTCAAATCTGAGTTAGGGATAATACGGATGTAATTATAATATAAATAATAAAATACAACTTTGATCTATATAGCAATTTTAATTGAGTGAATTCCCAAAGCGCTGTAAGTTACAGGGTGTATCTCATAGATTTTGAGTCCAAAAATGACCCTTTTCTTCATTTTATACGAAACCTGTAGACATTTGTTCGATAAATCACAATATACAATAAAAACCATTTTTCGCTATGTAGGCTTAAACCACTTTAATTTGATCATGAACATTTTATTCTTCATTTTTCATGAACTCCACATATGCACAAAGAAATAAACTCAATAAACACAGACCAAAGAAGACAAACAACCCTAAAATTTACTCTCCACTGCTCGATGTTGAGTTTTGCTTTTGTTTCTTAGTTGTATATTTATGTGAAATGCTCATTTTTATTTTTATTCTACAGAAGAGGAGAGCAGCAGTGAATCCGATTCTGACAGTGATTCTGAGAGTTCCGATGAATCAAGCAGTGAATCCAGCAGCAGTGAAAGCGAAGATGAAAGCGTAGAAGAACAGAATAAGAATAGTTTTGAGTCAAGTAGTGAAAGTGACTCGTCTGACTCATCGAGTGACAGTGACAGTGAGTCAAGTGAGGAAGAAGTCAAGCCAGTTAAGAAGGTAAGAAATTACTTGTATTGAGGAAAAAAGGGATGTGTTTTTGTAAGAGATAAGGATGCCTTTTGCAATTTCAGAGAAACAAAAGTATTTAATCAGACAATAATAACTGCGCACCATCTTTTTTGAGGTCATTGTTTAAAATCGGAGGTGTTTGTTTTGGGCCGAGGTACTTTTCTGAGGGAGCGTAGCTCCCGAAGAAAAGTACCGAGGCACAAAACAAACACCAACGATTTCAAACAATGACCGAATTAAAAGATGGTGCAAAGTTATTATTGTCATTAATAACCGTAATTTTATCTTTAAAATCCTTACTGATTTTGACCAAAAACGGGTGAAAATCATAATTTTATTTAGTTTGTTTCTTTGCCATCTGCTAAAATATCGATCGGTCTAGGCACTGCGCCCGCGTTGCGTTTAGTCAAACGCGACCTCCGCGATATCATTGCGTGTGCGTAATGCTGCGTTTAAATCATACGCGCTACGCGGGTCATTAACAGAAGTCATTGTTACCTGATAATGACCGCGCAGTAGTTTGCGTAAAAGTAGAAATAATCTTACTAGATTGGATCGCGCTATTACGCAGGTTATTAATATTCTTTCTTTTGTGGAGCCAGGATTTTAGAAATGTCAAAAGCAAGTATTTGACCTTCATGCAAATACAAATTCACCAAGTATGTGTAGATGGGAGTTTTGAACAGTACCAATAGATTAATAATTGCAACATTACTTGTGTCAATGCAAAATGAGTTGAGAAAAGCTGAACTTTATATATTATCATCCTCTCGTCATACGAGTGCAAAAAAGTAGTATCTGCAATAGCTGCCACTTCTCATAAATTTGCATTGCACGCTGTAGCGACAAAGCATTAGAAATATCACATACGGCAGCCTTTGGAGATACGACTTTCTTGCACTTACTTGATGATCTGCTGCTGCAATCTATTTGTGTTTCGTGTGTGATCTCATATGATTGGACCTCAAAGCAGAGATATTTTACGTATTGTATGAACAAAAGGGATAATTATAATTATTTTAGATTCAACTATCTTTTTAATTTTATTTCTATTGTTTTTTTGCATATTTGTTTGGTTAATATGAATCATTATTTTTGCAATTTGTTTTTTAGAAGGAGAAGGTGAAGAAAGGATCCAGCAAGAAAGAAACCTCAGTACAGCTACTTGATTTTGATGACAGTAAGTTGGAATTAGGCAAAAATAAATTACTCAAATACCCCATTAATTTCTAATCAATCCTGTTGAATCGAAATTAAATATTTTATTATTTAAACTCCATTACTTACCATGTCACACTTACACAACATACACACACTTCACATAACATTTACACCAACTACAAACACACATTTACACCAACTACTCACACAATATACACAAACACATAAACGACAAACACCTATTCAAAGAAGAAACCCCTGTTCGTCGACGAGGATCACCTATAAAATGTGCTCCTTCTTAAGCTGAATCTATACTGAAAATGCGATGCGTTGCGTTTCCAATAATTTTCACCTCAAATGGCACCGGAAACGAATTCACACTCAAAACGCATACGGACTGCGTCAGCCGATGACATGAAAACGCAATGGAAAGTTCAGCTTTTCTCAACTCGATTTGCGTTGCCGCAAAGGGTGTTGCGTTCTGATATCCATTGATCGGAACTCCTCAAATCTTTTACTGCACATGCTCGGTGCGTTTGCGTTTGCATCGAGTATGAATTCAGCTTTAGTCACATCATATTTTTTCAATATGTATGTAAATTTTTACACCTAAATGTTAATTACTTAATCCCTTGTCTGCCGAAGCTGTTCTTTCTTACCTAAAAAGGAAAGTATTGATTTTCTATAACATATAAACGAGAGTAGATATTTACTTGAAAATATTCATCAATCCAGTTATGGAACATATTAAAATTACATATTATTGCTGGATTTATTTGTGCATGCATACTCAGTCTTTGAGTAAAGCTCATGTCAGATACCACTGCATATTTGCTACAGGCACGCATTCACAGATTAAATCCAACAACTGGTAAACCATTCCACCTTCTACTCTATGTACCTGGAAGTATGCAGCAAGCAAGCAATCTTTGTTTTGAGATCCATAGCGTATCCATAGTACATACAGTGGCGTCAGAAGGAAAATAAAAGTGGCGCTGCCACTAGTAAAAGTGGTGCGGCCTGTGACTCCTCAGTTAGTAAAAATAAGAAAACAGCTAATCCCTGAAGACAATAGTTACTAAAAACTAGATTGTAAAGAACTATGTTGTGGTTATTTGTGTTGGGGCCAGTGTTTCCGCTAAGGTCGTATGGCGCGCCATTGGCGCAGGAGCGGTGAAAATTGGCGCAAAGAGTTTCTGAAAATGTGTGAGAAAGATATTTTTCTAGCTTTGTTGAGCCAATTTTCAGCCACAGCTCATGATTTTGGCACAAGCACCTCTTTAACTTTGTCAAACTTGCTCGAATTGGCGCAAGCAGTCTTAGGGCTATAACAAAACACATCAAATTCAATTATTTTATTTTATTTTTTGGCTGAAAAGTGGTGCATCCAAAGCATACATGGCCCACACGGTTCCAACGCCCCTGACTGTCATGATTTTGGTGTTATTTTTGACTAATTTTGTTGCTACCACATGTATAAACCTTGAACATAAGTTTATTTTTGATTTTAGGTTCATTGTTATGAATCAAAATGTTGGCTGCTTGCTGCATACTTCAAGTTCAAGGTTTATAGATAGAGTTTAGGCTACTAACTTATTGAGACCACCTTGATCTCATTTTTTTGGAAAATTATATGTACAGAATGGATTGTGAACAATTCTTGTTCATTATGTCAGAATCATTGTCCGTTAGGTCTGTGAAAGAAATCGTGATACGATGGGATGAATGTGTTATTATGTTACCTATTGTACCTGAGTTTTAAATGTGTGGTAAATGTCCCATTTTGAGTTGACTTATACAAATTTGATATCACCCAATGTTATTTTTGTTTTCAAATTGTATGATATGTGATGCATTACATCAAAAGATACAAGATGTCAGCAAACCTGATTCTGAGCTATGGTCGTCTGAAGTTGAAAATTTGTGAAAAATGGTCGGAAGTTGATTTTTAGATATCATAAAAAATGAGGTCCTTGAAGTATATATTTTCAATGAATGAACTTATTTTTGGAAAAAAAAGCACTCTAAATGTAAAAAAATGAGTTGTGATCAAGCCATATCTAGTTTTCTTTGGAAATTCTTGTCGGACCGTTATTTGATTTTTGGACCCAAGTACCTTATGATGTACCACGTCACACATGCTTCTCCATCTTTGGCCTGGCTGTGATTAGAAATTGACAAGTCAATACATCACAATGCAATAGGTACCCACCTTAGAATTTGCATATTCAGAACACAGCTTGCATAGCATTTATTTTTGAAGATGCACTTTAGCAATCACAGTCAGGCTTAATGTAATGTGTTGACACAGTAACACACCCAGTGCAGACCTTGATGTTCCATGTACATTTTACTCAACAGAAACCTTGATAATAGACAATGCTGAAGCTACAAGATCAGGTTAGAATGATATATGCCTGCATGTTTGCCTGTCAATCTGCCTACCTGCCTAGCTCAAATAGTGTGTTTGAAATGATTCTACAAAATGTATAAATGAAAGATATGTGGCATTGGCTAAACACTGCAAGTTTAAAGACTTAAACTTAGGATGATACAGCTGGTACTTTCTATCTCTTGGATAACATGGCCACATGGGAGGTCTTTGCGTCCAAATTTGAATTTGTAATTTCATCAGAAGTGTACTTAGTGCAAAAACTTTAAACTTGGTTTTCTCAGAACTATAGTTTTCCGAATTTGACCGATACCGTTTACCAATTTGGATGGAACTTTGCAATATCAGACCGATACCTTTTACAAATTTGCATGTAACTTTGCAACCAAACTTCCAATAACCTAAAGCAAAAGCTTAAAATCTATCTCAGCTTTCAGATGAGACCAAAATTTTCAGATTTTGAGACCCCCTTACGGTACCTTTCGATATGATAGGTCACATATATTAGTAATTTACAAGAAACATATCGGCTATGTTCCCTAGATGTCACTGAAATTAATGTTAACAAAGTCCAAATTTTCAGCAAAACTCTTCAGCATTGTTTGTATCCATCTTTGATGTTTTTCCCCATGCTAGCAAATATACGTCACTTTTGTTAGATTTTTGTAGAAGTCATAAATCTCGGGCAGCAAAAATTGTTTGAAATTCTTGTATAAGTATAAGTGGTATTTTTTTGCGCTACATTTATTTTCACACATTCACGCTCAATTCATTTAGCACGAAACCGCGAAAAATGGTGTGTGTATAACGCACATGTTGAAACAATTCATAAGCACGAAAATTAACATGCATGAATTGATTCCAAATTAGCTGTGTGTGAAAACTGCTAAGCACAAAAATATTTAAGTTTACATATGAATATTGATAGGAGTATATTTTTGCATTTATTACACTTGGAAACATTTGACAAATTTTCCGCTCAAATAATTGCTTTGTCGTAATGAAATAGCATACTTATCGGTGTCACTTGCAGTGAAATTATCTGAATTGTGTTAGCTTTTGTGTTGATTATGAATTTAGATCAGGTTAGAATGATTGCCTAAGTGAAGTGTATTTATTCAAGAAATAATTCATTCAAAATAATTGCTATTCTTTTATGAAACTAGTTAGTTGTTTATTCATGCAATGTTTTGAACCCTACCAATATACAAAGAATTCTTGCATGTGTAATTTGTGTTTTCTTGTTTAAACACTTAAAATACAAAGACAGATGTAAAGAGGAATCATTTTGAACTATCAGTTATTCATTGTCTTATATGTAGTACAACTGCACTTAGGTAACCATCCCCAATCCCTCACCCGCACCCTTTCTTTATGTTTATGCGTTTGAAATTTAACTACACTAAAAATATTTGCTCTCCAGTTATATTATATTATTATTTTTATCTTATTAACATTTGCTGTTGCCATTTAGTAAAAACCAAAACATCTGTTATATTTTTCCAACATAGGCAACAATCTACTCTCCTATTCATGCTGAAAGTACTGTATATCCGTGAACTTTCCAAGCAATCGACCATATTAATATGCTGTGCGCACAACGTCATTTGCGCACAACGTAATATATAGTCGGTTGCGCAGATATGCCTGTATTTGTGGTACTTTCAAGATGCATTTTGGGACATACAATTACAAATGTGGTGTATTTGTGCAGTAGAGGCAGCTTTTATTATCCCTGTGGCTGTAGACATGAAAGGGGATATTGTGATAGCGTATGGCGTGAGTGTGCATTGTTGGGGGATGTGTGTGTTCTGGTTTGGTTAGATAAATTTGTTTCTGTTGTATCTCAGATACCATATTGGCCTACGCTCTTGATATTTGTTTATTTAGTGGGGCTTGAGACATAGTTTTCCGTACTGTGATTTGAGCCAAAAATATGCTAAAGAAGTACCTAATTTGCATAATTAATGCAAAAATCAAAATTTGGTTTGTTATATTTGCCATACCATTATACCTGCCATCTTGATATTAAGTAAATGGGTGGTTGTAGAAGTGCCACCTGTAATGCCAGCACAAAATATGCAAATAAAGTATCTAAAGAAAATGGTTTTATTGGCATATCTTGCAAACTGTTAGACCTACCTTCATAATATTTAGTGTTATATACCTCATATATTCCTATTGTCTGATTGATTAAAAGTGAATGTGTGGATTTAACAAGACCTGGGCATTTTATCACTAGACCCGCTCAATATATTTGCGCTGTGTAAATCAAGCTTTACCTGCGCGTCTATAGGCATCCATGATCATGCTGCAGTGTGTAATCTAGTTATCTTCCACACACAACTGTGTAGTCAGCATTGACATATATCGTAAATCATTATCAGGCGTTTGAAGTGCTAAAATGGTCCTTATAACCGACCAGATGACAAAAATCTATATATTTGGTATATAAAATGAATATTGATTGACTTTTGTTCAGGGTATGGTTAAAATTTTAGTGATCTAAAAATCATGAATTTGCCTGCAGCTTCACTTCGGCCATATTTATGGTTTTGAGATCACCTCGGGTAAAGCAGTCAATAAATAATAATGAAATAGAAAGCCCTGGTCACACTCTAGCAATAATGATAAACCCTGGTCACACTGGAGGTACATTCATCATTATTATTTATTTTAATGCAAATTCAAAATATGTGTAAACTATTCATCTTAAGGGGCCTGTTAACCCGGCCGTTTGTTCGGTAGCAGAATTTAGTTTTTCTGCATTTTCTGAAACTTCAGCATGTTACCTTTTATTACAGACATTAAAATACTACAAAACAAAAGTTTTAAACTTGTTTATAGGTAAAATTAAAAGATCATTTTGACATTTTACAGTAAAATAAACACGTGGCTGTTGGCGGGAAATTACGGGCATAACTACGCGTCCTATATTTTGCGTTTAGGTTGCGTGTTTTGATGTGCGTGACTTTTTGCGCGGTAACAAGTATTGCGTGCGCGGGTGAACGCGTTGCGCTATGTTCTTGCATGAGCACATTTTGTTAAAATCCCGCAATAAACTTGTCAATATTGTAAACAAAGACCAAATAATTGAACATTGGTATTTTAGATTTCTTTCAATATTTACAAAATACGGAGCTTAAATTCGGATCTGAAAGTTGAGTACAATACTTACCCATAATATCAATTACATAATAAGTTTTATTGTCCGATGCCCAAAGTTTAGACCTCAAAATTCATGGATTTTAGGTCAAAATGTGCGATTTCTTCATTAAACATGGGATGTCTCCATATCAGTTTTGATGAAAAAACATCATTTTTACGGGAAACGTAACTAAAAAATCTAAAAAGTAAGAGGAAAGATTTTTCAACCATTATGTACAGTATATCAAAATCTAGGATCGCGTTTCTCATTTTTCAATTTAAGGTCCTAAAATCAAAGATATTCATTAATTTCTATCAAAATTGATGCAGATAAATGTCGGAAACGGCACATTTAACATGGTTTTTATTATATTTCGAAAAATTCGGCTTTATTTAAAAAAGTAAAAAATGCGATCCTAGATAATTGTGTGCAGTTTCCAAAAATATATAAGTGATAAAATGGCAGTAACAATTTATTTAGTTACCTTTCCCGTTTCATGTGTAGGCAAAATCACTGCTTTTTGCTATTTTTTACCAAATATGGTCATTTTTGAACCAAACCAATAGCATAAACAGATTCCTTGTCAAATTTCCTTTCTAGAAATGTATACTTTTTTATATTGTAACTTAATATTTTTAGACTTATAAGCCAAAAAAGAAAGTCAAAATAAAAGCCTTAACAGGCCCCTTAATTGATCTCTTCTCTGTGTTTGTTTTCAGTTGGTTCTCCTGTGAACAATCTGCCAGCAAACAACGTAGCCAGCAGTAATATGGGTGTGCTATCTCCAACATTAGCAGCTGACTTAGAGGGGTTATCTATCAGTAATAAAACAACAGGGATGAGTGTAAGTTACAGTTGTGTTTGGTTAGCTTTCTCAAACGTTAGCTGCTGATTTAGACGGCCTGGCTATCAATGACAAATCTACAAGGCAAATAATATGTGTGCTTAGCTGATGATTTAGACAGCCCCTGGCTGTCAGTAATAAATCTCCAGAGATAGCATTAAGTTACATGTGTTTTGGTCATTGTGTAAATAGCTTTCTCAGACATTAGCTGCTGATTTATAAGGCCTGGCTTATCCATAGTTTACCGGGGAGATACCGGACATTGTATATTGGCCAATGTAATGGTGTGGCCAATGTAATGGTGTTGTCAGTCATAGAGCTCAAATTGGGGGTATTTGGGTCCACTCGTTTCCCTCCAAAATCATCTCCATTGCCGAGATTCGGTTGCGGGTAGAGATAAACCACGTAAATAATACTTTACGCGAATGATATGCTAACCTGCATGCAAAGCGTGTGTGTACTTTTTCAATGTTCATAAAAGATGCAATGTATCAACGGCAAAATCTTGAATAACACCAATTTTGTTTCCGTGCCGAAATAAAAATGGCAGCGAGTCTGATATGGGAGTCAGGAGTTTGGAGCCTTTGAGTGGCAGGCACATGTATTGAGCAAGACATTAACTTCTACTTACCTTGATTTCTCCCTACAGATGAGTGGAGCAATGTCCACATCTAACAAGACGTATGAGTTATTAAACCGCATGAACAGCCAAGGTCTGGGTGCAACGTATCGATTCATGAGGTCTACCTGCATATATTCCACTACCATGGTTGCTGTAGAAGTCACATTCACCAATAACAGCGGTGCTGTTATACAGTCCATACAAGTTGGTAAGATGACAACTTTTAATACTCTCTTACATGCACCAAGTGCCATGCACCAAGTGTACTCTAGTTCTCCTCCAAAATTTTGGGATTAGGGTTCAGAGTTAGGGTAAGTGTTATATTCAGTTGAGAGTTTGATTGGTTTGGTCAAGTATAGGTTAGGGTTTGGGTTTAGGGTTAGGATTCATGTCAAGTTTTTGATGGGACCAAAAGTGTACCTTTTATTTCCACTGTATATTGATTTTTCTCTATCCATCTGTCTGTCCTGAAATAAATACCATGGTGCATGTGACATCATGACAAATGTGAATGTGTTCAAAATATGCTGAAGATATGTGAAAGTTGACATTTAGCTAAACCCATAAGGCGACAAAAAAACCCACCTGTTTTATGGGCCTAACCGACCCTAAATATGCGTTTGGTAGAATTTTTTTAGTTTTGATAAAAATCATTTAAAATAGCCAATTTTTTGGTCAATAAATTTTTTTCACTTTTTCTCCAATTTTTGTAAGATTTTGGGGATATTTTAGGCCAAAAAAATTTGGTAAAATATTTGACCGACCCACCCACCCCACTTGAAAGGTATGCTTGCCCATAAAAAAGGGTTTTTTCCATCGCCTAAAATATAATTTTTTTTTATAGAAATACCATATCAGCTTAAATAAGTTTAATTTCAACTGGTGATTTTCTGAAGGGTTTATCTCTTTTGTTGTTTAATTATTTCATAGTTGGTGTGCCAAAATCATTTTCTTTTCTTTTTTTTTCCTTCAGTGATTAAGATTGAAAAGTGAAGTGTCTGTGTTGAAATTATAACAAATTTAAATTAGATTTGACCAAAATACATGTATACAGGGATTGAATTGTGTGCAGATCTGTGAGAGCTCTCTTTGGGATTCTGTTCAGAAGAGTTTGTTAGAGCCTTTGGATTTTCTTTTATTAAGTTCATGTGAAGCTTTCTGCAGTTTCTCAGAATGTAACAGGGTTTCATTTATTTATTTAAGGGTTTTTACAAGAATTGAACTGCCGTCATTTGCCAAAATTTTCACCCAGTTACAGAAACAAAATCTGAATATGTATTTTGAAAATTGCTGTGTGTTGTTGTAGGAGAGACCAAGCTTTCATCTGGGATGAAGTTAGAAGAGTTCCCCGCAGTTAGTAATCTAGCAGTAGACCAATCAACGTCAGTCACATTGGGAATTGATTTTAGGGACACCACAGTACCAGCCAACTTCCAAATATGGTAAGAACATATGGGTCCAGGGCCAAGGGGCTTTGGAATAAATAGTATTTAGATTTTTGCAGGCAGAAATTGATGAATGAGTGCAAGAAAGTCATATCTTCAATAGCTGCCATTTGTCATTAATTTGGATTGCACATTAAATCTCCTGTCTTGGGTCACTGGCTCTTGAATGTTTTTTCGAGCCACTGAAATATGGGAGAGAAGTTTTGAGGGATTTTATGCATTGTAGCGATAATGTGTTGAATAAAAGTAACATATGGCAGCCGTTGCAGGTACGACTTTCTTGCACTCACATGGCGTAATTCCAACATCTCATATAAATAGGCTGCAAAGACTTCAAAACTGGGCTGCCAAAATCATTTTCTGTGCTTCCAAACGCGACCATGCAACACCATACCTCAACAGACTTCATTGGCTTCCTGTTAAAGAACGAATATATTTCGAACTTTTAAGTTTTGTGTTCAAATGTCTAAATGGATCTGCACCTACATATCTTGCTTCTTGTTTTCAATTCTACACGCCATCTAGAAAAGGACTTCGCTCTGCAGGTGACCTCACACGCCTCTCTGTACCGGGTTACGCAAGAAACAAACTCCAATCTGTCACTAACAAAAGTTTTTCGCTGGGTTGTCCGCAGCTTTGGAACAAATTACCAATACCCATCCGCACTGCAACCACATCTTCTGCTTTTAAAAATGGCCTGAAAACACATTTATTTCCAATGTAGTTCATTAATTGTTCTGTATATATCATATTTATTGTTTCTTTGTATTTCTTGATGTTTATGTAATATAGCGCCGTGGTCTAAAAGAAATGGCGCTTTATTAAATGCCCTGTGTATGTATGTATGTATGTAATGGGAGAAAGCCGACATAAATTCACACTAGGCATGAGGTGTAGATGTTTAATAATTTGATTTGGGCAATGTGAAAAGTTTTCACCGTCATGGTGCACGTCCGGCCATAAATTGATGCTTGCGTAATACCATTTCCACTTTCTTCCATCATACACTTGTACTGTGATCAGATATATATACACCAGTATATAACAAGATGAAGCAGGGTTAAAATTGAAAGTATAAAGTAATGCTTATAATTTTCAAGTTTAAAATCTTTGTCAATTTTTCTTTTCAGCACGGAATCTCGCAAGTATAACGTTTGTATCAAAGCTCCTGTAGGTGAATTATTACAGCCCATAATGTTGCCTGAGAAGGAGTTCCTCACACAGCAAGGTAAATCTAATCATTTTATATGAGTATTTGTACTGTGTACCGTGACTGCTCTGAGGATTGCATGTGACCACGTGGATAAAGCGCCCACCTCGTAATCCATAGAATGCGAGTTTGAGGCCCGCTCGTGTCAACGTGTTGTGTCCTTGGGCAAGGCACTTATCTTCATTGCCTGTGGAATTTCCTGAAATGTCTCAAAATTTCCAAGGAAGAGCACTTTTCCTATTCTTTCATCCAAAGCAAAATTTCCTGAAAACAAGATATTTTCAGTAAAATTTCCTGAATTCAGGTTATTTCTTGACAATTTGCATCCCTGCTCTTAGGGAATGAATACATTCTGCTTGTGTTGACCAACCTAGAGAACCAAGTAGTTTCAAATTAAGCTAAGTACTACAACTTATGTGTGCTTTATATTTTGATTATTCAAATAAACAGGATGTGCATTTCATTTCATATGTAAACTCTGCTGCCTGCTTCTTAGGCCCTGACTAGAAAGTTGAATCTGCAATAGCTGCCATTTTACATAAATTTGAATTGCACACTATAGAATGCCCAGTCTTGGGTCAGTGGCTCTTGAAATGGCTCTTTAGAGGAAGAACTATTTCACTGACATATGGGAGGGAAATTTTAAAGGGATATTTTGCATTCTGATTTAAATAAGTATAACATAAGGCAGCCATTGCAGATACGACTTTTTTGACAAGTTGTCAACATTCTAAATTTTGATATCACAACTGAGAACTCTGTTTAAGCCCAATCATGATGGATGATACACCACCACATGTATACTTTTTGGTTGCCATTGTAATCACGCTGGACCTCTGATTGGTCAACTCAAAACCAATTTTGGCAGAATGCATTCAATATTTGAAGATTAGTGTGTGAGATTAACGACCACAAAATTATGAAGCAGGATTTTTTGCACAGATGCCATGGTAGCAAGGAAGCAGCCAGTCAAGATATGCGATGAAAATTAAAATTTTGGATACAATGTAAAAAAAGGCCCTTCAGCAGAGGTGGTCTTCTGCATGTGTCTACCAAAAATCATGTAAATAACATTTTTGTATTTTATTTCGCAGGTAAACTTGCTGGTATGAACGAGAATCAAGATACGTTTGAAGTCCCGTCTGCCAACAGAGAAGAGAAATCCGTAATATCCAGAGTAGGAGAAGTGGCCAATGTTCAAATAGTACCCAGTGATCCTAGCAAATTAGCATACAACTTTGCTGCCAAAACTATCTCATCCGGCACTATAGTTCTTGTACAAGTGAAATTAGTCAATGAATCAAAAGCAAAAGTCACTGTGAATTGTGAGAAGATGGTTATAGGGAACATGTTGCTTAAGGATCTCAAGAATGCTTTATTAAGAGTCTAACCTATGTGTATTGTATAGTATTAGTCATTGTAAGTATATTGGATCAAGGGGTGGGGTTATATTCTGCTATTTTTTAAGCCAGTGGGACAATGCAATAATTTTGTCACAGTGTTGTAACTTTGGAAGCTTGTGTCTAAAGCTGAATTCATACATAAAACAATGCGTTGCGTAGCCATAATTTAGGAATTCCTTTATGGCAAATGAATAAAGGAATTATGACCTATCTCAAAATGACATGCATCATTGGTAAAAAAATACCCCAATTTGATCCCAATACCGGAATAAATATGGCACAAAGTCTAGTATCTTCTCTCTAAATCTATGTGTGTAGTAGAAAATTGCAGTATTGCCCTTCTAGCAGAAAAATGCCATTGTATAATCCTGCCCTATGAAGCTATGGTAATCTTTGTCACAGCTACAATTATTCACGGAGATAACGTTAGATATTGATGTTACCAAACCTTCCTTAGGTGCTTTGTATTTACAATCCTTTGCATTTGTGTGTTTTAGTCATAGCTTTGATTGGTTCCCTACTCCTTTGACTCACTACTTCCAACCATGATCACATATACACTGACCAATATGAAGTCACAGGTAAAGCAAGCCAACCTCGCAGATCATTTATTGGCTTGTGCCTTGCATTACAAAAGAATTCAAAAGGCACTGATTTCAGGTTTTTTTTTACTCCAAATTTACATGTTTTTATATATTTTCAGCCCTTTTTTGCCAAAATTTACGCACATTTTTTAAAAGTTTCATTTTTATCAGTGATACATACTGGCATCTCTGAACCCACAATGCTCATTGCCCGATGATTAAGAGTCGGGACTTATTCTACTAAGCCCCGCATATTCCCTTAGCCATGTGTGTCCCTAAAGAACTAACTGGTAGTTGTTTTATGGTGGTTACTATTACTCATAATAATATCAACTGGCCAGAACCTGCAGTTCCATATGGTCAATTACTGGTTGTTTTGAAGTGTTCCCTAAAGTTGTACAAAATTAATCATGATCAGCCTGCAACTGCAGTCTTTGGTCCTTTGTGAAACCTTTAAGATGTAGGGAACCAGAATAGCGATAGAGATGTTGAATGCATCATATTTGTCATAATGGAACCAATTTGTGAAATCTGGATTTATACACTCTCGCTCGAAAGTATTTCCGCACAAAAACTTTATTCAGCCATATCTCAAAAGGCGTTTATCCGATTTTCAGTCCATATTGTATAATTCTCAAACTAACTAATCTGGAATTGCATTCATTGCATTTGAAAAATATGGTGTGTAATGCACATTACTATTTCGTTTGCACATTGAAAAAAAAAGAGTTTATATACATTTCTACGCATTTGTTTTAAAACTGACACCCTATCTGGTTACAAGGTAAATAATAAGGTTATGAAAAATTGATAAAAAGTTACAAATTAATGAGGTTTGTACTTGTGGTGTATTTGTGTATGGCCCATGAAATCAATCATTTCTATGGCAATGGTAGATTAAATATTACCACAAACATTGATTTATTCATATTTAATAGATAAGTTACCTATACTAGTATGAATATTTGATGATTTTAGGTTGTTTATTATAAAATTAGGTTTAAGAACGTTTTTAATTATGCGGAAATACTTTCGAGCGGGAGTGTACAGGGATGTTACTTTTCCTTCAATTGCAGGGATTACCCAAGGGATTTTTACTTCCTGTAATAATTATTTTAAAAAAAATCAAGCCATTTCCTATAACGTACTTTATCCTAATACAGTTTACATCATGAGACTCAATGTTGCAGATAACTGATATCCATATTTATGATATTACAAACCTCAAGTAAAGTTGACTGCTTGGTAAATTTGTTCGATTGCAGATTCAAAACAAACAAATGATGCTAATTGTTTCTAGTCCACACAACAAGCAGAGGTGGAGTTTTGATTCTTTCAAGCATCATATGTGAGAATACATAGAATCATGAAAACTTGCGATCAAGTTTTTGCTTTAAGCTGAATTCATACTCGACGCAAACGCACGACGCACCGAGCATGTGCAGTAACAGATTTGCCGAGTTCCGATCAATCGTTACCAAAACGCAACACCACTTGCGGCAACGCAAATCGAGTTCAGCAAAGCTCAACTTTCCATTGCGTTTTCATGTCATCGGCTGCCGCAGTCCGTTTGCGTTTTGAGTGTGAATTCATTTGCGGTGCCGTTTGCGGTGAAAATTATCGGAAACGCAACGCATTGCGTTTCGAGTATGAATTCAGCTTTATGCACATTTGCAATTCGATTTGATCTAGAACATGATACTTTCAATATCAAAGCTGATGTTCTGCAAAGAGTCTTAAGAAAGCATGAACATTTGAAATTTGCAAGTTTTGTCAAATACAAAATCATGTCCCCATCTTCAGACTTTGCTGAGGTTTGTGATCAAGTCACGTTTTAGAATTATTTGGAAAATGATATTTCTTCGTGATTTCTGTAAATAAGGATGGTTTTCAAAACAAAGAGGGAAATATTTCTGAAATTGTGACATCCCAGAACAAAAAATAAAGTTTGTTCAGGTTTTTATCTCCTTATTCCTAAAATGTTTTTTAATGATAATTTTGATTACATTATGACAAATATGGATTACCACAAGGCCTTCATTGTCCAAAAGTGGAAGAAAAATTGTATGATCGGTGTAATCAGAACTGTGTGAAAATATGTAAAGAGCACTGAATGGTATATTTATGGTTGAATAGGTGGTGGATATTACACCAAGCATACAATTGATTTCTTTGTTTCTAAATGCCAATTATGTATATATATAGTCTATATATATTTTGTTGTAAACCTAATGTTAGTGTGATTAAATGGTTAATCAAATATATGCATAGTTTGAAATAGACAATATATCGATTATGTAAATTATATCAGTGTGCCCATGGGCTATTTCATAATGAATATACCATGGTTTTCTATGGGTTGATTTTGGATAGAATGGAAACAAAACATCAGGATTGTATTATGTAGGTAATGGTCCTTCACTAACATAGGAAAAAAACATGTATAGACCAATCTGACAGAACAATTACAGTGGTGTCCTTGATGACGAAATGTGGTGTCCCAAGATCGGGTATTTATCGACCAGTGAATTGGATACATTTCATAAAGCACAATTCGTGCTGTCAAGTATGTAGTTCATGCATTACTTATCTCATTCAAATGTCCCGGAAGTGATAATTGCAGTTCCAACACAGTAATCACTTGGCAGATTTGTGTATACATTATTTTAATGACCAAATTGTGTCTTTAATAGATTTTATGTTGTATTTACAGACATTAGACAAGGCTTGAGTTATAATCACCTTTGTATTTTTCATTGATTTGATATTTTGTGTATTCAGATTGAAAAAATCTTCCCATGGTTAATGTGCAAATGTAATGGAATAGCCTCATGCACCATATGTATGTATGTGAAAATAATTTCATCTGAAATCATACAATATTATGATGTAATAGGAGAAGTACTGTTGGTTTTAATTTATGCTGTTTTTTATGTCCTGTGAAAGCTTCTATTAACTTTAAAGGTTTTAATGAGAATGAGAGAGTTTGGGTTTGATCCAAATATGATCCTTACTAAAGCAATTGTCAAAGGAGTATACGAGGGGGTATCAAAAAGTTTTAAACTTTACCCAGATATGTACATTATGGTGCAAAAACTGTCTCATTAGTAGTCTTACTTTCTTTACAGGTGGTGATTGATGTCATCTACCTACCCGCTTAAAACATAAGCTGCGTGGAGGAAATTGGGACATGCAGCACGTAATTAAGTCCCCGCATTTGAAGGGTTACAGGGCCCAGTAAATCTTTTTGGTACCACCGAAGTTTAGTTGTTTGATACCATAGTAAAGGGTATGGTTTTCTCTATCCATTGATATTTAAGTTATGGAAATTGGTCCATGAATGACATTACAATGGCGTTATTAAACATGGTCGACCTGAAAATGTTGATTTTCATTGAAATAAAAAATCAATTTTTTTCATTCGAGAGGATCCCTTCAATAACGGTCTGTAGACAGAAAGTTGGAGAACTTTGCACATTGACTATGTAAAGATGCCTAAAGTATCTCATAATAAAATTTCACTCCTGACGCCATTTCTTCTGGGTAAAGTTTAAAACTTTTTGATACCCCCTCGTATAACCTATTCATTTGAGTTTGATAGGTATATGTGTATATGTTGTACATGCAAGACATTTCTTAGAACCAACTTTTGAGTTTGAATTCTGGAACCGGCAATCCTGGGCGGTAGCAACAATAACAACCAGTGGGTCCCGGAAGTCAACCGGGGGTTGAGATTTGATGTGATCCTTTTATGTTGTTGTTATCCTATTGCAGAACTGAATAGAATTAAATTTACACCCAAAGCCTTTGTTGCCAAAGTGGCGACATAAACTTTTATCTGAAGAATTGCAGATTTAAAGGGGAAGACATGTAATTTGCCTTGTGAAATAGTGTTGTCAGCCATGTGGCTCAATTGAAGCTATTTGGGCCCACATGGGTCCTGGCAGAGTTGATCCCTCTTTATATTTGACATCTCAGTGTCGAAGAGAATTCTTTCTGAAACTTGTACAAGATGTAGGCTTTAGAAAGCCGATACTATACCCTGTCCCTGTTTAGACACAACAAAAAGTCATCTTCAGTTGGAAGCCAAGTTCATTTTTTTGTATATTGTGAAACTTTGGTTCATGTTGAAAACAATGATG
>JXSR01S022662.1:4354-21199 GCA_000969725.1 Ophiothrix spiculata
ATTATGATTTGGTGCTTTTATCAAGGTCAAAATCAGTTTTAATCCGTGCACAATTTTTTTGATACACGTGGTATATCTGTTTTTATGTTATAGAAAATCAAAACTTGTTGGTTTGAGGTTTTTTAAACATATTGATAAAGACAACATAGCTTATCTCCTTCTATCTTAAGTCAGGAACTAATTGAACACCCCTTGTATTATTCCAAGCTGGTGATATTCTAATCATGATACCATAAATTTTGATGATGCTTGTTAATGCTTGTTCGTTCCAACTATCCATCAAGCATTTGTTTTGATTCTGACTAAACCTTATTGGTAGTTTCAATAATGGCATAAAATCATTATATAGTATTTTGTTTAAGAAACATCATTTGTTAAATAGCCATTTTTTCAAACTGTACCGTCATCCTTTAATAGCTTCAGCCTTTTCAATGACAGTCATACTTAACTAAAGCAGAATGTCACAGGCCAATTTCTTATTAAATCTAGGATGCTATTTTCATTTCTTAAAATCCCACTTCACAAACATTTACTGCTTTAGAGATAGTAGCAAGTATCTTGGCAAAGTTTTGAATTCTGTTCTTGATATTTATGGCAGAACAACATATCGTAAGTTGTGTCACTTTTTGTGCCATTTTAAGTTTATACTAAAAAAGGGGGAATGGAAGAAACTGGTCCACTTATTTCTATTATAGTTTTAGGGTTTGAGAATTGTTAAATAAAAAAAAACTTTGAAACATGGCATTGCTTTTCTGTTGAAACAAATATTGATCAAGGTGAAGTGGTGTGACCTATATTGATGACTTCAATAACAGTCAAATAACTAAAGGCAAACAATATCTTGATTAAATAGGAAAGTCAACACTAAACAGAAAACTACTACAACAAAAGGAAACATTACATCATTACATTAGGTTTGTATAGTTGGAACATATTGTTACAGTTACTGTAGCAAGTCTAATGGGTCTATATCAAGGATGGTCCACATTGTACAACAAAAATAGGCACAAAATAGGTTTGGGGATGGGATCAAGAAACATGTCAATTTTGATAAATTAATACTAAGATCACCAGGTGATACATTGGTTGAGACTTTAAAAATCAAAGTTCTCAGTCCAGCCAGGATTTGAACCTGGGACACCTCATATATGTGACCCATCATATCGAAAGGTACCTTAAGGGTCCTAAGATCAAAATTTATTTTTTGGACTCATCTAAAACCTAAGATTCTAAGCATAAAAATAACTCCTTACTTTTGGTTATTGGATGTTCAGTTGCAAAGTTAAATCCAAATTGGCAAAAGGCATTGGGCTGATTCGAAAAACTATAGTTCTGAGAAAATTGAGTTTAAAGTTTTTGTACTAAGTAAAACTGGATTTTTATCTTAGTTTTTTAACACAATGTTCTTATGTTTTGGATGTTTGAACCTGATTAATATGATAGAATACACTTCAAAAGTAACGTTTCTGATTAAATTAGAAATTCGACCTTGGACTTGATTTTGACAATGCTCAGCTTCAATAGACCTTTCAAAATCCATTCGGAAATCTCCGGCACATTGATCACATGGCCATTTTTTCAACCAATCACGTACAAGCTCATTAGTATGCACGATTTTGTCAACAAAAAAGTCTGAAAAATTACTCGCATTTCAGTGCAATAAAAGTGAAAAATAAATAGAATCAGACCCATACAATATTAGATACACTAATTCTGAACAACTTTTGGCCAATGGTACCATAAGCTCACCGACATAAAGAGTGAAATTTCCATTTGAAATTGGCTGATTAAGCTTAAAATTTGAAGTTGCATCAGGGCGATCAAATTGAAAGTGACTCTGTACTGCTGATGCTAATTCCAAGTTCGAATTCGTACGCAAACAATTAACAAGAACGCGAACTTAACATAATAACTGGTTATTGTGTTGAAGAGTCACTTTTTCGTTCGGCAATTGCCGGAAAGTGTAAAATCAGCTTCGGAAATTCTCTGATAGTCGTGTTTTGAAAAGGTATATGGCCTGTATCTCGTAATTTACTATGACGGCCTTTCAATATGACGGGTCACATATTACGCAGATGCTTAATATATGATGGGTCCCAATCCTTTGTGTTTTTTTCTCACTCTAGTTAGAACTTAAGCATTAAGTAGAAAAGCAAATCATTTCTTGAGAAATATATATGATTAATTATAGCATGGTTAACATGATGATATGTGCACAAATGAGTATTCTTTTCCTCGCGAGGCCCGAGACTTGTAAAAAATTCAAGTTCAGTGCGAGGATTCGAACCAGCATGGATGCATTCTTCATAAAGCAGATATTGTACCAAATGAATCACAGAGAATAAATTACATTGAAGCATTAGATTATATTTGTGATGACCCATCCCGAAAAGGGGAACTTTGCGACAGAACGCTTTTCAAGAAACTTGTGAAAACAGGCAGCAAAAAATAAAGAAAATAATAAGAAATTCCGGCAGATTTTCCGTTGTAAAATCTGATCGCCTTGATCAATTGCAACAAGCAAGATGTCATTTTAAAGCTTAGAAAATGCCATAACAGATGAAATGATAAAATCAAAATTGATATCATTTGCAAAGTCCCCCCTTTCGGGGCGAGCCATCACATTTATAGGCCTTAATTGATACAGGTCTGGCTGTAACATCACATTATTAATTTTACAGGTCTAATGTGTAAAATGTACTTATGTGATATGTAGAAGTGCATTTTCCGAGGACTCCGATTTTTCAAGTCTTGGTCCTACAAGGAAAAGCATATGAAACACGATCAAAGGGAATGAGTTGGATGTCAGGAATATTGATTTTGAGATATAGTTCATTAAAGGTAAACTTTTCTTTTTTTTTAATAGTTTTTAAAGGTCCAAGACTTATTGTGTCTCTGGAATTAGATGACCAATAATGTTAAAGTTTGGATCAAAATGAAGCATTTTTAATGCACAGTCAGTTTGTAATAGAATATCAAAAATTAAAATTGCCGACATGCAACTCATTTCCCTTGACCATGTCACATATTCATATAAAAATACAATTTTTATCTAATAATTAATAATTTGTAAAACTATATTTTAAAGGGATTATAGATCCAAAAGATCCAACAGTTAGGGTAAACCCATGGTTTCATGCCTGGGTACGTAAAGTTATGAATAAAAGAATGTACATACAAAAGTTTCAACATTTTGGATTAAAAACTGGTTTCATCACTGGATAAAATTAGAAATGTAAACAACCACTAAATAAAAGCAGGGTTCGTACACCTTGGAGCCTTTAAAATTCAAGGACTTTTCAATGACTTTCAAGGTCTAAAAGCATGATTTTCAAGGACTTACCACAGCATAATTTGCAGTATGCTGAACTCTTGTTCCTGCCGACATCAATCCACTCGCTGAATTTGGGATCAGTTAGCCATAAATTATCAATTTTCAAGGACTTTCAAGGACTCTGTGCAAATTTCCAGGACTTTCAAGGCCTTGAAAAGGTGTTTTCAAATTCAAGGATTTTCAAGGACTCTCAAGGACCGTACGAACCCTGTAAAAGTGATGCTTATGATGAAATGAAAGAAAGAACCCAATATCCATATTCCACCAAGAATGTACAAGACATTTGAAAATCTTTTTTATGAACATTAGCCCTATTTGTCACATTTGACTCTAGGTCACTGCCATACATTAGGAAATTAGGAAGTTGTAGCTGCTCAGTGTAAATCATCTTTACATCATTATATAAAAACAGTTGAACAATAATGATCTTGAAAAGTCACACCATAATCAAACAACATGGATGTTGAAGCTTTGGCTCAAAATACTGTCACATTTGATTTTGACACTAGGTCAATACCATGCATATGAAAGCTGCAGCTGCTCAATGGAAACCATCTTTACATCATCACAAAATCTAGTGTTTGAACTTTGGCCTTGAATAGTGTGACCTTTGACCTTGTCACTGTCATGCAACAGGAAGTTGAAACTGCGCCATATTGACTTTGGATATGATGTCTGCCCGACACAAAGGACACTTGAAGAGGGGATCGGCACAAGTCTGACAGCAGCATACATGCCCACAGTTGAGAAATAAGCAGTCGGACTGAAAAAGAACAAATAAAGAAATAGTTAACAACAGACTTGTCTATCAAAATGGTGATGGGGATATAGTTTGGCCAAGTAGATCAAAGAGCTATTTTCTCTGGTTTGTAGATCTTTATTGCCAAAACTTCTTGTAAGTCATTTTACATGCCCAAGAACTCAATCTTGCAACACAAGATTGTTTAATTTTGACTATTTACTATCACACAAAATGTGCTTGCATCAAACGTGAAATGCACAAATACTATCCTAAAGTAAAATAAACCCTTGCGTTGAAAGATCATATTATCTTAAATATAATCAAACACATTATGAAAATACTTGCACATAGCACACTTTCTTGAAATATTAAGTGATGATCTCCAAATATCTTATATGCAAATCTTCTATGTACGCTAATTACTAATAAGGTAATCTAAAACAGTATATTTGTGATTGGTTTGACAACAATAAGCTTACCTCTCTTTCCAAACATACAACACATTCTGTGTTTACTCTAACAGTAACATCCATCCTGATAGGCATATATGATGCGCCTGGTGTTTCTCCTGCCAGCGGAGGCGCTGATGCCCCAGCAGGCTCTTCTTCTGGTTTCTTTGTGTACTCAACGGGTGGCGCACTAGGACCTTCATAAGGTTTCGCTAATGCTGCTGCCTTGTCTGCCGCCCTCTGTTGAGCTTTGAGGTAGTTTTCAATTGATGATAAGATGGCATGGCGTACTCCAACCTCATGTATACCAATCTGTTAAATGATGTACAAATAAGTAAATGATCAAGTAATTAGTGATACGACACAATAGAGGTGTAGTTTAGTTTGACCTTTTCTGGCAAAACAATACTTTGAAAAGGATAATTGTCAATCAGATCTTTAAAATAAAAAAGAACTATACAGCATTCCTCATATTATTATCTTTCAAATTAGACGCCAAAACAAAGATTGCAAGTGAAAAAATAATTACAGACAATTTTTTGTAGATATGATCTGCTACTACATATGGGTTACAAAAACTGACTTAATTTGATTTAATTTACATCAAACAAGATTGCACAATGTCAATTTCACTTAAAGCAATACTATAAAGTGTCAACAATGAAGCACCCCCTGTCACCAATGACTTCTATTTTTTTTAAGTTATTCGGTTTGTTTTGGGTTGATATTAATACCCTCAAAATGATTTGGCCTAAATATGCTTACTTTTTCGATTGTGACCATTTGTTGAATTAAATTCAGGATCCCGAATTTAATTCCACATGTATTAGTATAGGAAAGCATGCATATGCTTTTTGTCCATTTTTGGGTGGCAGAACATTTTTTTGACAAAATGCACTGTAAAAAAATGCTTTTAGACAGTCACATTCCTCCATTTTATGCTGTTTTTACTACAAAACATTTTTGACCAAAATCTTATTTTATTGCTTTAATTTACCCCTCTCCTCTTCATTCTGCACAAAATGATTTGTCTTGCAGCATATTAGATGTGACATGATATCAAGATTTAAATGGCATGTTTATAGACATAGCAGCCCCTTGTTTACCAAAATGAGAGTTTTAAAGTCTTCATAAACTCTAAATACTTCTATATAACAATAAAGTATTGATCTGTATCCAATGTAAAAACGGACTAGGCAATAACTCTATTTTGCATACATGACCAAATATAAATGGGATTTGTCATCCTGCAAATCTGTTAACTTCAAATAAGACCTGAGACAAGGTTCTGTAACTGATATCTTACCTCTTTCAGATCATCTTGAGTCATTTGTACCATGGTTTCTATGGAAACCCTGTGTCTGGCAAATCTAGGAATACAGTCCTCAGCTCCGGCACTGGTCAGTATGTCACAGACAGAGAACTCTAGCTGATTCTCCTGTAAAGGGATTACAAAGTGAGTATATATATGAACTTTTAATGTAATGTTAGAATCTCTGTCACTGATGTCACTAAAAATGTGCTATGGCAGTCATTTTGGACCCATTATGGGCACCCTTTTGGATCTGAAATGTAAAGATGTAATTTATATTGGTACAAATGTTCTTGTTGTAACCCTAAATGTTCCTTGCTACTTATCATTCATGATATTAGACATTTTAAAGGCTGCTTTTGATCAACGTTGAAAAAACAAAACATGCTGTTTTAGTCTATTTTGGATCTGAAATATCCAACCGGGAAAGCTTTATCGGCCATTCTCACGAAATTGACTCCACTTGAGTTGGAAAAATAAAAAAAAATGAAGTGTCATAAAAACGTCTTCAATTAACTTTTTTTTTTATTAGCTAGTATATCAAGTATCATGGAACCACAAAAGTTATGAACACCACTATTCTTATATTTTTATATATGAACTTTCAAATTTAGCATATAAAAGAATAGCAGGAGCTGACAAACAATTGCCTGCCCTGTCCTAAGGCAACAATTAAAATGAAGTTGCTTAATTATTTCGAGGAACAACTAGAAGAAGCCTAAAATTGACATACGAGATAAGGATCTTCATAATTTTGGATCTTGCATTGGATAACGTAATATACATAACGTAATATACATTTTGATGTTTTTCCATCACTTAAATCAAGATAGTCACATATAATGCTGGTTATTTTGGCTAAACATGGTCAGGGGATGAGGGCCTATGGCTTGATATGCATTAAAGTAGTCTAGACTCTTGCATATTTTAGATTTGGTGATAACCTAATATACATGCTTAAAACTGACGCAAAAAAAATTGGATTATAATTGTTTTTAAAAGCTAAACTTACGACAAAACATTTTAAATGTTATGATTTACAAATGTACACATATGTTAGCCTTCAAGTTACGTAAAAAGTTTCATGGTTACAGTTCACTGTGATCTTTGGAATTGAGATACTACATGGATAACGTAATATACATTGATTTCGCGGAAACCTTATGCTGGTTTCTTGTGGCTTACCGGGAAATACAACATTCCCAAATGGTAATTATCTGATATTATTGATGCATTTGGAGAAATAAATTACAAGGGCATGAACATGAAATTGTTTTTTTAAGATGTACATATCACTATAAAATGGACGCCTTGTGCAAAGAAATGCCCTTTTTGCCTAATTTGATGTCTTCTAGGAGCAAAATGACCAAGATAACGCTAAACAAAGTATAGAAAACTATATATGTCCAGATAGAGCTCACCAAGTACTACACGAATATGAGCATGTTTACTAATTTTAAGCAAAACACAGAGATTTTCGGATCAAAGAACGAAATATCGCTACTGGCGTCATTTTCGTGAGAACGGCCGATATATCCTTATTTTATACAATTAAAAATAGATATTGTCTAGTGTTGTTACATTAAAAGCTAAATGTAAAAAGTATCCTATTCTTGGCATTTTGGGCCATTTTGAAAGCGGAGCATGAAACAGTCCTGTCTACATGTTTTGCGACACTGATTTTTTTCTGTTCTTTATTATCTCCTGAAGGTACCTACAAACATGCCTTACTTTCTTCCAGATTTGTTCATAGATTTCAGCTTGCTCTTACAACTATTGGTTGCAACAAATTAAACCAATAATCAGAACTACTGCAGTTTGACAATTTAACAGCTAGAGATGGTAAAGCAACAACAACCTTCAAATGCCAAGTGACCAACAGTAAAGATATTTATTCAAATACTTTTTATGATCTTACTTGGTTAATAAGGGACTCTGGTTTTCTGTCCAATAATCTCTGGTACTGTATAAGCCAATAATCTTGCTCATCTTCCAACCTCTTGGTCTCCATCTCTTCCTATAGAAAAAAAAAAACATTCACCAAAAATACAATGTAACTGAACTGTTGACATAGTGATCAACTTTGTTTATCTTACATAGGTAAAATTTTGGATCCTTTTAAATGATCAATGATGTTCTTTTGAGCCTATACATATGATGCCACAATGCTTATTATGTAGTAATGTTGGATCAAAACCCTAATTTTTATGCATTACATCAGAATGAATGTAGTTTCCATAAAAGTAAAAATAGATATAACAGAGAAAATAATATATAATTTGGAACAACATGGGGAGAGTGTTTTGGCCAGATACACAAACTTTACACGGTTGTAACTCAAGAAATATTTAGAATCATAACAGACAATTTTCCTTGTCATAAGTGAACAATATTGTCCTCTACTTTTCTCTACTCTGCAGGTGTTACACTTTGACCCTTACAAACAAGTTAGCCAAACGACTTTCAATCTTGCACACTGGATACTACAAAAAACTATTCTATACACTAGAACCAGGTGGTCACACAAAAATCTTTATGGCAAACTAATATAACTCTAAGAGTAAGATCAGACAAAAAATATACATTGATCAACACCAAATATGAGGACCTCTTCACATCGTAAATTGATACAGATATGTGTGTGCGTAGCTGAACACCGCACAACTGCAAGAGACGCAGCGCATATTGTACATGTGACTCGGGCATCAGTATCTATGACGTGTGTGTAGTTGGATTATGTTTACTTGCGGATGAGCCTCATAATTTCCAACTATTTGGTATTGAGGAATAAGAACAAATTCCAAGCTGATAGTACCATTTGGCCCCAAAATTTTGAAATAGATCATATGCAGGAGTATCAAAATATAGCATTTAAAAGACACTTAAAATAAGCTAGAAAGAACTTGAAGCTGGCAAAGAAATGTACAAAAATAACCTTGTAATTTGTTGGGCACACCATATACTAAATCTCTGACAAAAACATGCAAAATGTTGTTTATCAGAACCATGTACAAAATTCCTTGGTTTGAAATTTTCAACCTGTCTTACTACTGATCTCTAATGACCTGTGACTTTTGTATGTGATCTTAAATGTCATAAACAAATAAAGATTCCCATTTTACATCCATAAACCAAATCTATAGTACCAATCAGACTTGTGCAATAATATTGTCATATTTCACTCAGGCATGAAATATGCATTCAAATATGCAGTCAAAAGACCCCCTTTTCAGTATCGCTGTCACCCAAAGACCCCTAATTTTGTACAACTGCATGTGCTCTCACCCATGCCAATTTTCGCTCACCGAATTCCAAAAAACAGGCTCTCACCTAATGACCCCTCATATCAAATTTTGTATTTTTCTCTCACTGAAAGCCAAAAATTAGGCTCTCACTCAATGACCCCTCATCTTTTTAACCTTTGCTCTCACCTAATGCCCCAGCCTGTCAGAACGTGGGCCTTACACCCAAATCCATTTCATATTTGACTGCCCCCTCCCCCGGGAAAAAAGGGATGAAAATAAGATAAAACCATCAAAGAGATCTGTTAGTGACACAACCGATGACTTGACACTTGTTGAATAAAATGTCTTACCAGTCTTCTCTTGAGCTCATGCTCACGCTCCTCTTTCTCAAACATGAGTTGTTTCAGCAGCCCAGCAAGATCGCTCCTCTTTTGTTCCAAGGCAATATTTTCATTCTCGGCTTTCAATGATTTCTTTTGTATTTCCATCATTGTCAATTCTGCAAGTTGTTGTTGTACCATGAAGATCTGAAATACAAAAAAAAAATATAAATTTTAAGGGACCACTTCAAATCTCAACTAGCAGTTGCCTGCTGGGTTGGCTGGTTCAACCAGAACAAACAATAGCCAACCGCCAAAAAACCAGCATACAAGTAACTGCCAGTTGAGGTTTGAAGCAGCCCCTAACCTATATTCTAGTTTTGAAATGTGCCACGTCATTTGTTGGTATGAATATTTTATATCTCATAATCTTGAATTATGTTTTAGAAATTAAAAGAATAATCAAATTCAACAAGATGAAAAAACTATCAAAAGAAGTGCAAACATTATCGTATAAAGACAATATACATAGTTTGTTTCAAATCTTATAGCACATCTCGTAAATCGTCAGACAACTCATCCAGGAAAGCTGTTCCAAGCTATGATGGTTTGAGTGTGGATAGATCTGGATTTCTAAGGACCTGGAGGTTGAGGTGGTGCAAGATAATTTAGCAGAGCAGAATGCATGTTTAATTATAAAAATGATCAATATCCCAAAAATATTTAAGAGGGGAGTGCAGCTGATCTGTTAACAGATCAGCTGCACTTCCCTCTTAAATATTTTTGGGATATAGATCAACGTTAGTGTGGGACTCATAATACAGAAGTTCTAGGTTGCAGCCGTGGTCAAATCATGTCTCTGTATTTCCTTGGGCAAGAAACTTTACTCTAATTGCTCTGTGGTTCGGAAGTCATGTTAAGCCCTTGTTCCCTATTCTAAATATCTCATATCATGTTGATGCAACAATGTAAAATCCTAGTAAACCTAAACTAACTTACCTCTTCCGTGAGTCTCTTGTGTTTGACATCTTTAGCTTTGAATAATATTTCAAACGCATCCTTCTGGAACATTTCATCTTGCATAAGTTTGCTCACTAGCTGATCTTTGTTGATCTGTTGTGAGTGTAGTTGTATGTCCAATTTTCTGAATGTTTCTACCTCACTGGAAAATTAGTCAGAGATAGATAAAAAATGAGTTACAAAAGGAGGAGTTAATATATGGGGACAAAACAAGTTAACTGATGATACTGCGATTAATTTCCTGGCATTTGTTAAAAACTTTTAAGTCTCTGACCTGACTAATATTAGGTGCATTTTATTTGTACCTTAAAAAACCCACAAAATGCAACTAAATTTAGTCAAAGTCTGTAAGCAATGTTAGATGTCTCTTGCTAACATCAGTCACTCTATGCTAGCTCTGTTAATAGTGCGTTGCTAGAGTAATTCTAATATCATTTGCAGGCATGATAATATACCTTTTGTTTATTACGAACTCAAAAGTTTCAATTTATATATCACCTTCCTTGAGACTTTTATACACTTCATCCTTAATGATTTCCTACTTAATTCCACCAAATCCAATCCAATTCTATGAGTTTATCAAACTTCTCATGAACTCACAAGTTTCGAACTCACCTTTCTTGCGACCTCTTCAATACCTCATCCTTATTGGCATCATATCTCTGCCTCAATTCCTCCAAATCAAAGTTGCTCTGTAATGTTAACTTCATAGACCTGATGATGTCATCTTCTCTTAATGTAGCATGCTCCTCTGATAAAATCCTGAAGTAATCTTCCATCTCCATCCTGGAAAATGAGATATGAGCATCAAATTAGTACCTAATAGCACCTGCCTGGAGCCTTACCATAGATGGACTCTGAATCGGGTGCAAGAGAACCAGGGTTCAAATCAGTGTTTGACATCTTAATTACCAAGGAGATTGGGGTATAAAGAGTTAAGGTTAAAGGTGTAGGTTCCTGTCACATTCTCACCCCCCCCCCCCCCCCCCCAGGGCTCAACCAGAAATAGATCATTTTTGATGTCAAATTTAAGCCTATATTTTTCTGATTATAAATCCAAAATTCACCTCCAAATTTGTTATAGTTTTTGAGATATGACATGAAATGTAAACATATTTGGTATACCTATTTTCTATTTCTTATGTATTTTACATAACAGCCTCATCCCAGGAGTTGCATACTTGATTTTGCCTCTGAAGAGCAAACAAGAAGCACCCTAAGGGTTAAACATCACAAAATGCATTTCAGAGGCCAAGGTCATTTAGTTAAAAGTAAATTAACAACATATCGGCCATTATGTCTCATATTATACTGTGACTAAAGATGAAAACAAAACTAGGGAAGCATTGTCTTGCAATATTAAAATATTGTGCCATGTACTCAAGTATTTCCAGTTATAATATTGAAGGCATATAACCGTTGCAACGTGCATACACTTGGATTGAAACTGAGCTCCTTAAGTCTTATAAGCATTACTAGCACCTGAACCATAATTTCACCACAAGTTTCTTACCTTTCTTTATCCATTTTGTCTAGTAGTTCTTCTTTATTCTTTGCTCTGTAAATCAAGAATATGACAACATATTAGTATTTTCTCAAGACTTTCTTCCCTCTTTTTTAAACGAACATGCCTGTTTTAAGGAATGCACTATATGACTATCTAGCTAAATGTTCTTTTCCATATCCAAGACACTACAAGTAAAATGCATTGAAGGACACTTTGGAAAATGCCACAGGTAACAGCACAAGTAAGAAAATATTTATTTGCCATTAGCTTTTATCAATGACTGATATAATACTACAACTGTTACCTTTGAATGAAATTTTGGATAAGTACATTATAAATATTTTTATGTAAGGCAAATGAATATTTCCAAGCATAGACCTTACAGGGAATAAAAATCTTTTACTGGTTTCACCCAATGAGAGATCATCGAATGACACACTAAATTGATAAAATTCATTTCTTTGCAAGCAATCACATATGTTACAAATTCAAACCATTACTTACTTTTCATTCATTTCCAGCAGTTGGTTCACAAGGTCACTTGATCTTTGTTCAACTGAAAAAAAAATGGTACAAATTGTAAAAAATAGTAGACAATCGAAAACAAGTATTTCAAACAAATCCGACTAACTTACTCTCTTTAAAGCATGGTGTTAAGCAATGTCAATTTGTTTAATCATATCTGCAATAATTTTGCTGAAGAAAATTCATAATTCCACAAAAATGTTGTATGCAATCAGTAAATAGCAATTAAAGCATATTCAATATTCAAATTTGGTTAAGTTAAGTTCAAGGTACTTTGCAAATTTGTCATGGGATGATTAACAGGGTACATATTTTCTCCAGATGAAATTGTTTCATTTTGACAAGCATAAAAAAAAAGGGCCTTAAAAATCCATTTTTACTTTGGAAAAGTATATATCTTCTCTACTCCAAGCAATTCTTAACAATACACAAGCCTTACCATCATATAACGATGCTACAAGTCGCCTTCTCTCTGTGTCACCTCTTTCTTGTAGACATTTGATACCAGAATCCATCTTTTCTTGATCCTACAATTTAACAATAACATGATAACAAATTTTGATAACAAATTTGAGCTAAAACCTATCCTTAAAACATTGGTTAATGCATGTTACAGTTGCATAATAGATTATTCATATTTTAGAACTAGGTAAAGTTTGACCATGGAAAAAGGAGATCTCATCTCCTCTATCCATGGTATCGTCTTTTTCCATGGTTTGACTATGACATTATCCAGTCGAACTAGGGATGTTAACATCTAAAAACGCTGCATCATCAACAGTGCACAGTGATCAAGACTCCTGACAGGAAAGTCAAAATATTTAGTGAGTACCAAATTTTACTGGATTTGATATGAGAACTTATGAACAATCCTGATGAATTTCTTTTTGGATTTGATTTGTACATTTTCCCACCACCTTTGAGATGTACCTGATAATGAGCTTGTATTCTTGCAGAAGGCAATTCTTGAGAAATTATTGGATTCCTGCCAGTATACATACCTTAGCTAATGATTGTAATAATTTGCCCCTCTCCTGATTAGCTCTGGCTACAATCTTAGCATGCTCCATGTCCATAGAAAGTAGTTCTTTCTCCAACTTTCGTCTTTCTAATCTTTTTTGATCCTGATAAGAAGTGACATTGAAAACAACACATTAACAATGTAAAACACATCGCATCCCTTCATCTTAAAGGGTATTGGATATGATCCGAATCAGAATGCTCAGCATCCTCCTAATTTTTTTTTTTTTTGTTTAAAAAATATCTTGAGGATTCAAAAATAGGCTTGATGGTAGTAAACAATAGAAATACATCACTTGAAGAACGTACCCGGGATCTTTCGATAGACCCGTCTATCGTCCTTAGCTACTTCTTTGGCACTGGCAATGATGATAAGATTGGCAGAAGTGATGTAACACATGCCGATAAACAAAACATCACATGACCGTACAAGGTACGTTCTTCAACTGATGTAAAAGTCTTAACCAATTTCAACTTCTTTTAATATCTGAAGGTTTTTTTTAAATACCTTGACCTTTCAAATGACAATGTGAAAAATAATCTTTGAATCAGATGTTTTTGAAAAGACTTCTTTAATTTTTACAGTTCTTTACTACTAGTGTCTTGAAACAAGGCAACAATATTGTTAATCTAAAGTAACATTTGACCAGTTTATTATGTGACCAGGGGTCGATTTCACTAATATTAAAATACATCGTAGCTATGAAGGGTTTAGCTCTTAATTACAACTATAGATATCACAAACACATGAAAACCCTTCGTAAGTGTTCACCGCATCGTAAGGTATATGAATTATGCATTAGAAAAATTGACCCTTTTGTTAACTTTGCGTGGGGTCAAGAGCTGGTCGTAGCTAACGATGGGTTTTGGTATTACCATGGGTTATAATGATGCATTTCAATGTTTAGAGATTGAATACCGTAAGATAGCTCATATTTTTCTCATCATATTTTGATAATTTCTTACACCTGATTCATATTTCCTTGAAGAGATATAGCCAAAATGGTAGCAAATTACTTGACAAATTAGTATACCAAAATTAAACCTGCCATTTTCTATGGTTGGCTTCTAAATGCTGCTTTTGCTTGTAATACCTTATTTGATTAATCAATGCAAATCAACATTCAGAATTGTAATATTTAGGTGATAGCCATTCAAAAAGTAAAACGTTTTTTATTTTCAAGGGATAAGTATTGACCCCAACTGAACAAATAATGGAAGCAGTAAGTGACAGGAAATGTCCATTATAAGTTTTGAGATATTGTAGACCAGTCCTTCTGATTTTTTATTTTTATTTTTATTTTTTCATTTTGGTAAGGGACGATAAAATACTCCAAGCAAATGACACTTCATACCATACATATCCTGACTTTATGTCTAGATACATACAAAACATGCAATATATGACAACAGTCTAATCCAAAGTAACAAATACTAACTACACTAAAAAAGAAACATAAAGTTTATCTTGAAAATGCATTTTCATGTTTTGTTGAGTTTTGTAGCCAATGCTTGTTGCTTTGCTGTTATGTATGAAAGATATCTCATTCACGCATGTATATATGGTGCGTAATTACATGAGCTCAGGCAAATGTAAAATGCTAACAGGCACATTTCTTGATGCTCAAGTTGCATAATGTAATATGCATGTTAATTTAAGCATAACAAGACAAAGCAATGACCACAAAACATATATGGATAGCATGCTATGTAAAGACATAAAAACTACAATATCATTTTTTCACATCAAAATACATATGTATTTGTTATATTTTTCAACAAAAAGGGCCAACTTGAAAAAAAACCATGCATACATATTCAAAGATACTGTAAACATCATCATAAAAAGTTGGCACTTATTAACATTATAAATTGCTTAAAAAACATACTGTAAATGGTTTCAATAGCTAAATAACCTCTAATTTACAACAAATAAACAGACACATATACTGCGTACAATTTGAACATTTCACAACAATGAAAATGAAAAGTTGCAAATTAAATCAATTTCAAAAGGCTATCATTTGTATCTGATTTTGGTCTTCAGATGAAATGTTGGTATGTAGAGCACTTGCTTAGTCATGCAATTCTCATGCTAGCATATTTACAGAGTAACTCTTCTGCTTGTCACTGCAATACCAATCACTATCATCAAACTCCCTTGAAGCCTATAGCATGATTGGAAGAAAACAGAGTCAAGTCACTGCATCTCCTTTGCATTACAATATTGTATCAAACTACATGCTTTTAAATCCACACACATTAACCCGTAAGCTTCCATAGGTTACAAGAGAAAATCAGTAAAATAGCCTAAGCCTGAATACTTCATAGACGGGTTATAGACCATATCGATAATTGACCAACTCCCGCCGTTAGTGGGGTAAATCCACAGAACAGAAAGCAGGTTTGGGTTAAATCTGAAATAGTTCCATCTTGATAGACTTTTTGTGTAACAAATCAAGGAAAGTTTGCCCATTTTTATTACTCTTTCTCCAATTTGTCTTTCTCTGATTGTGTTTAAATGTAAAGTAGACAGTTGATATTGTTTAACCTTTTGCTAATTCCAATATCTTTGAATAAATGACAATATGATATTATAATAGTTTTACCATGTTGCCTGAAAACTTACATCACTGATCTGACTTTTAAAACCATACAAAATTTTTTATAGAATATATTTTAAAAAATAATTTGTCCGTATGCACAAAATAGGACTACATTTAGTTCCTTGACTAAGTAAAACTTGGTCCCTTGGAAAAATAACATGCTTAGGGAATGTGTGATAATTGATGTCCTTGCTTAAAGATTTATACCGATATTTCTATAATTTGATTATTTGTCTGTTTTGAGCATTGGACATTTTTCCAGAAGAACAAAAAATTGGTTTATAGTCTGGGCTAAACCAATTTATGTTCTAAAAATAATTGCAATATTCTAAAACGGACAAATGAATCAAATACCCCACCGGTTACTTAAAGTTTCAGTATAAATATTTAAAGAAGAACATGAATTGTCACAGATTACTCCAAACATCTATTTTTTTTCAAGGGATTAAATCTCACTTATCAGGACAAAAACCTTAATCCTGTTCGGCGCACATGGACAATAATATTCTAATCTGACAACCATGCTACCATATCTACCATAAACAAACAGCACACTGGGTTGGGATTTGGATATATTGAATATTAATAGTGGTTTTAAAACAATTGTAAATCAAATTGAGTTATATAATTTCAAAAGTAATCATCACTAGGACATTGAATTTAGTTTCATCTGGCCATTTTGATTTCATATAGCCACAAACAATTTCACATGGATTTAGTGAATCCAAAATAGTTTCTCTTGGTTGCTTAGCCTATTCAATGAAT
>JXSR01S022662.1:24237-36467 GCA_000969725.1 Ophiothrix spiculata
GACAACACTTTTAGTACATGCTGTGATGGTGGTGTGTACTCTATGTTGCATTCTACAGGAAATTAAACACAAAATGATCAATTATCACAGAAATAGTAGTTTCGAAAAAAACATACTCTAGGTCCTATCAAAATCAAATCTATTTACCAAATGCAATACATCCATAACTGCCAATGAACCAACAATTGTATAAAGCTTATAAGCAATGCTGATATTTTGTAACACCAAATGACTATGATGGTAAGAAATGTAGTAATCAGACAGAATTCTGAGCATTCATAATTAATACATGATACAGTATACATCAATGCAAATTTATCAAGGTCTGTTTGGTCGTTTCCGGATTAACAACTGCCAAGTACGGCCAAATATTCTGCTAGGAATTTTATTTTACAGTGGTCTCTTTGTGTTCATGTAAGTCCAGGTTGGAGAGTTCACTTGTGTAAATTTGATAAAAATTAATTGTCTGTAAAAAAACCTGAATTACTGACAAAACATATATGTGACTGACTCACCTGAACAAAGGAATTTCATAATGGCCTCAGTGCCCTGAATGCAAGTTGAAGCTGGAGGATACTTCATGTAATTTTCATCTAAATTAATTGTCTGCAAGTATAGAAATAAATAAAGATCAGTTTTTAATAATCATAACAGATTACAGGCTTAAAAGGATAAAAAAACACTAGATAGTTTCATAATAAGATAAATTATTTAAATCAAACCATTATGTGGAGGTCAAAGTGCTTTCTGCAATTTGGAAAATATGTCATATATTTCAATCAGTGAAGAAAGAGATGGCTTTTGATAAGCATTAAATTCACAATTTTCATGATGGCATGATTGCTTTTTTTATCTAAAATCAGTGGATAAATCTTCTGAATTTTCTCTCTTAATTGACATTGAAGCTGAATTTTACTAAGGCTTACTGTAACTAATAGTCAAATGAGGTCCTCCTAGTGTTGACCCCATGAGATGGTAAAACATGGCATTTTAAGACCATATTTAACAAAGCACCTCTAGAGTATGCACTCAAGGGGAGGTCTTTGGAAAGATGGGAATGCAAGCGCCAATTAATTGGAAAGTATGTGCATCAGATTTCTTAGCTTGCAGCCAAACGGATTTCCAAACACACAATGAAAAAAAAAAAGCTTCAGTGTAAAGCGCTATGGCAAAAGCTGGCCTTTTAATGTTTTATTTATGCTGCCCACCATGAGTGGTTACTGTATTTGAGTGTGAATTCATCTGCAGTGGTCGTTTCTGTGCTAACTTTGAAATCTATGAATTCAAGTTAATAAAGTCATCTTTATATGACACCAGTAATTAGAGTAGCTTATCAGTAAAATGCAGATTGAAACTTTTAAAATTGTTTTTGTTTGGGCAAAACAAAGCTCACTCCACTTTTCATGTAGACATATGGTAACCAAAATCAACTCTACAAATCTTGTCAAATGTTTATAAAACTTTTTATCTCGTAGAGTTTCACTTTTGCATAATCTATCAGGTAATACTTAAAAAAAGAAAAAGTTAAGAGCTCAACTCACGTTACTTTTTATGTAGACAATTTGATAACCAAAATCAATTTCACCGAAATCAATTCTAAATATCTTGCTCAATGTTTATAGAGCTTATCTCATAGAGTTACATTGTTGCATAATCTACCAGGTAACTATTTAAAAGAAAGAAGAAAAAAACTCACACTTCTTTTCATGTACACAATTTGATCTCAGGTATCTTATTACCTTGTTGAGCGAAACATTTCAAGCACTGATTGAGAGTAGGCGTGAACTCCGCTCCTCATTCGATTTCACCAGGCTCTATGTTCCTCGCTCAGTAAGAGTGCTGGCGACCATTCTTTTTTAATTGCTGCCCCACAGCTTTGGAATGTGTTGCTAATTCTGATCAGGGAGACGTTGTCTGTGCCTACTTTCAAACGGTTGCTGAAAATTCACTTGTTCAAGTAAATTGTTTTTGTTTTTCCTATTTTGGCTTTATTTTTGCATAAATTGTATTTTTGTAAGGTGCTGTGTTTTTGTTAGAGCACCATATAAGTGCAGATTATTATTATTATTTTAACAGAAACCAATTTTACCAGAATCGATTCTAGAAATCTTGCCCTGTTCATATATATCTATACAAACCTTACCTCGTAGAGTTTTTATGTGACATAATCTATCAGCAAAACTTTAAAAGTAGAAAAGCTCACACCACTATTCATATAGACAAAATGAAAACCAAACTCAATTCAAGCAAAATCTCCCCAATGAATCCCCATCACTATATTGCATAATCTGGCAAACAAGAAGATTATACTATCTACCTTTTCACTTTTCATGTAGACAAAAAGACAACTTAAATCAATGCAAAATCAAGTCTACAGTTCTTTTACTATACAGATAAAGCTTACCTCTAGAGTTTTAATATTGCATAATCTACCAGGTAATACTTTCAATTTATTGTTGCCTACATCTAATGTTCGTAACGACTTCATCTCACACATACAGTCTGGTAGCTCCTTCAACTGGTTCCCTGAATGACAGAAACAACAATGAGGAAAGACCAAGTCAAAGTAGATATCAAAGTGGTACTACTGACTTAAAACCATACTATAGATCCTACCAACAGTGTGCTCTAGATATGATTAACCTCCAAACAATTTGATTTAAAGTTAGAAACTTTTCCAGACATGGCCATTTGTTGAATTAAATTCGGGGTCAAAAATTTAATTCCAAATGTGTTAGTAATTTTTGCTATCTTTTTTGAGACAGTACATGACAGTGTGTTCAGCATCAATCAAACACAGTGGAGCCGCAAACAACTTTACTGGAGTTGGAATATTTTTGAATAGGGGTGTACGTTTGATGATGGTATTTTTTGTTTTTGGCAATAAAATTTACAACATTTTCGGTTTTACAAATCACTCAAACTCGTGACTAAGTAAGAGAATAAATTATACAACCTATTGTTTTGCCTGTCATCTATCATATCATAATGGATGGGTGTACATTATGTTTTTCGTAACGAACACCCCCTAATTGTATCTTTTATTCTCTAATCACTTCACAGTATAAACAGCATTATCCTTTACTTAAGCTTTTACTAATTAGTAAATACTTATTTTTATTAGTCTACTGATACAACTAGTCTTTCATTTACGCCACTAGTAGCTCATGTCTGCATACACTGCCTATCAAAACACAACAAGCATAATGAACACAGTCAGCATACCATATCAAAATCTTCACCAAAAGTAAAGGGTCCATACCTCTCGCATTCAATGTCTGTAAGGCTTCTAATCTATCCAATCCTTTGGGTAACTTTTTGAGTTTGTTGCCCTCCATATTGAGAACTTGTAAACTGCAAAGGTCACATATTTCTTCTGGAATTTCTGTGATCTCATTGTTGTGCAAATCCAGTACCTACAGAAATGATAAAAAATTATATACAAAAATAGATATTTATATGAACAGTAATATTATTGGTTTCGATGACAAACTGGCTATTGTTACACAAAGTTGTAGAATGAAAATGGTTGGAATTGTGCATCACTAACAATCATTTAATAGCAGGCCTGTTTAATAGCATGTAATTTTTCAACAGAAAGAGCTAATGCCATAAAATTCTAATAGAAGATGTTAATATCAGCTTGAACATTTTGAGAAATAAAAACTTAATCACATCCTAAAACCAATCATTTTGATTAAACCTCCTATTGTTATAATAACACGAATGTTGCACCTTTGTTGTACCATCACTGGTTATGATGATAAGTCAAACCATTTAAAATACTTAAGAAAGTATTTCAATTTCAGTGGAGTGGCCAAAAGAGTGTCCTGAAAGGGGGCCAGAGTTCCCTCCCACAAACTATTAACTGGGAAAACAGGGAGACAACAGGAAAATCAAGAAAGACCCACACTTATTGTTGGTCTGCAAAATTAGATTACTTTCATCAGTTAGATTCTATTGGAAGACCTAAAAAGCTTAAAAAAATTAACACATGTAAATTTTGAGTAACAAATTTCCTGAAATCTCAAAATTTCCCAGAAACTCGCATCTCCATATTATGAACTTGAATTCGTACATGTCAGATATTTTGTGTGCATAGATAAGGTTATTATAATGGCAAAGCGTGATGTTGACTTGGATTCTATGATATTGGACCGATATGATTAATCAATGTAAACACAGCTACTTTTAAAAGGAATTGGAAGTGCTGCACATGGTTTCAAAAGTAACATTTGATCATCATGATAGATTTGCTTTGTCATCTAAAGAAATAATGTTGCATTCCATGACAAATGTAGGCACCTTTACAGAAGGAAAGACAGAATTATTTTTGGTAAATGATAAAAACTCCAGAAAGTCTCGTCAAATGAAATATATAATGATCTTTCTTATCAGTTTTGGGTGCAGGAGGAGGATCGCTGTACCTCGAGAAAATCCTGCGAAAGCGAGCATGACTGAAAACCAAATGTACATACAGCGCCAGGACCAGTAATCAAACCCAGAACTGCCATTAGCCCAAAGCGAGGGAAGTACCTCTGCGCTAACCTGCTTTCCCAAATACAATTAACAAAATCTGTTAATCCCTGAAGCAACCTCCAATGCAACAACCTGTAATTCTGGATTCTTAACTTACCCTGATAGAAACTGTAACCTAGACTGCACTGACCTGTAATTCTGGATGTGTTACTCTCCCTGATAGAGACTACAGCAACCTCCCATGCACTGACCTGTAATACTGGATGCCTTATTCTCCCTGATAAAAACTGAACCACCATCCCATTCACTGGCCTGTAATTTTGGATGCCTTACTCACCATGATAGGAACTAAAGCACTGATTTCTTTTCTCACGAAGTAAGGGCTAAGAGTAAATTGTACAATTGTGTTGGGAGTGGCCATCTTTCTCTTTCTCTTTTTCTTGCTATCTTTTCTATTTTCGGCATCTTTTCAAAGATGCATTGGCCAGCATGCATAGATTAGCCATTTCTGGCTATCCAGGTTGGTACTTTTGTATGAGCTTGGAAGAGACCATGAGTTCATCATGGATCTAATGGCATGTGTCCGTCACGGAACAACCGAGGTAAACAAACAAACAAACAAACAAACCTCCCATGCACTTATTACCTGTAATTTTGGATGTATACCTTTCTTATCCTGATAGAAACAACCATCTGGATGCTTTACTCACCCTGATAGAAACTAAATCCTTGATTGCACCGCCACCAGATAGAGAAGACAAATAATTATCATTGAGTATCAGTGCCTGCGTAGAATGAATAAACATAAATAATTCAATAACACATAATTAATCACAAAATAACATCATTCGTCAATATTTAATTTCCTCAAAATATTGGAAACATAAATGAGCAAAATAATTTATTTTTACTGTCTTGAATTCAAAAGTAAGAAACCACAATAGATTAACAGCATTTTTCAAGTTCTTACCAAAGAGCAACTTTGATGTATTTAATCCCAAGCAAGATCCTATTAGATCTAGAACAAGTCTCTCAGATTCCATTAACTCTTTAGTGGTAAAACACTTAACATTTGAAAGTTGGTAACAGCTACTAATATCCTAGTCAATCCTCAGCCTCAGCCATTTTGAGAAAAGAACAAAAATTGATTGGGCACAATCTGCATAATATGATTTCCCCATATTTCTTTTAAGCTTACCTCCTTTAGAAGGACTTTGCAGAGTGAAAATGTGCCTGTAGGAACCTGAAATCAAAATGATGAAAAGAAGATTTCACTTTCACAGTTCTTCTCAAAATCACAAAGATATCAATTATCACAATGTTTTTATTGCAATTTTGAACAAGCGATCAATTCTGCTTTATTACCCGGATTAATGTTTTATTAATTAATATGCCAAGAAATCTATATTTCATCGGTACAATTAAATTTATTTCAATTAATGTAGCACAAATTTTCTGACCCGCACTTTGCGTCATCGTCCGTAATGACCGTATTAGGAAACATACTAATGGTTAGATGTAATAATTCCACTAGTAGAATACGCGATAGACTACTTAGATTCGTAGTAAGGAAAAAGTATGAAAATTTCCCAAGTAAACTTCAACTTTAAGTAACCTTTTGCTCCCGTTGTAAGTGCGTCCCTTTATTCATCGTAATTGCTGTGCGGTTCTGAATGTTATTTTTCAATTTTGCTCGGAGTTATGTTAGTTCTGATGTTTATCTACACTATCACTCATGCAAGATCGATCTAATGTGTGCACGCTCAGGTCAGGTGGTCAAGTGTGCTAAACTTATAATCTACCGTAACGTAGTCACAGTAACATTTTGCGTAATCGCTGTCACAATGTGATGGTAATTACTGTGTGACGTTAATGATGCAACCTATTGTTACGTAAATGGGCTAAATTATGTTTACAAGATATTTCACATTATGCATGTTGTGTTTCAGAGGTTATGTGTTCAGATAAAACAAATAGTTTGCTAGAAACATGCGCCTAGCAGCTATTTATGGATTAAGATCAATTGCTTTGTGGTGGTAATTAATGACTCTCCCTTTCAAATGTGTGTAGAACGTCATTGCCATCACAATATGTCAAATTTTGTACATACATATAACTGTAACAATATCCCAGAATGTTTATGCAATCATTATGGTCTAGGCCTATACAACTTGATTACACACTTTCCTTTGTGAGTGAAACAATTATTTTTATTGTCCAATATATTTTGGTTACATAGGATGAAAATCCAAGAAAATAACGAAAAGTTGATCGCAGAATCAAGTTTTACATTGACAAAATGCACACGGACCATAAAAAGAATTAAACAATCGCTGAGTACATAGTATGTGTGGAATTGTAAAACAAATGTGTCAAATTGGTTTAGGAAATAAATAAACAAAATTCTACTATTTTCTATGCTATTTATTCTTGTCTAAAAGTGTTACGGAGATGACGTTTTTAGAGGGACCTCTGACAGAAATGTTTAAAAAATATGGGATGTTGGTGGTGAAGATTGAGGCCAATCATGTTTTCATAATTAAGAGATATGCCTCTTTCACTATCAATGTGAAAAAATAACAATAACAATAATTTAAAATTCTGTTTTCAATATCCCTAAATAACCAACTTACCATCAAACTACCCAGGTAGATATTGAAAAATAAAATTGATTGATTGATTGATAGTATATAAATTATAATGTTCATGCTACATTTATTTTGGAATTTAATGTGCAAAATTTGTCTGGTGCAAAATAATTCTTAATATTTGGTGTATCATTATCTTGAGAACCAAGTTAATTCTTTGTCACTTACATCAGGTAATTCACACTTTGATAAATCATACGTAGGCTCTGGAGATTCCTTTGCCTGTAAAAAAAAACAAGAAATAGAAAAGAAAAAGAGAAAAATCATAAAATTCTAATATATTGACATCAATTTTCAGGCAAGTTTCTGCCTGTAAAAAACATTAAGCAGTGGTTTGAGAGCCAGACTAGAGAGATATTGAAAAAGAAGCAAAAGCAGACTGAAAATTACAGAGAAAGGTGAAATTGTGATCCGTAACATAAAAGCTGATGTAATTTTTAAAAAGAGTAACTTTATAACACCCCTGATAAATATGCCTCTATCCATATATTAAAAAAAGAACAAATTATGTTTATCTATTTATAACCTGGCCACTAAAATGATAAAAATGATTAAAAAAACTTCAAAATGTCTCTCCCATATGTCAGTGGCTCTTGAAATAATTCTTCAGGTGACACCGTTACCTGACAAACCTTAAGTATTGTACCCATTTCAAGAGCTGCTACCCAAGACTAAACACCATACAGAGTGCAATTCAAATTTTTGAGAAATGATCGCTATTGCGGATCTATACTTATTTTTTGCACTCATGGCATATTGATCTGTCCCTAGTAAACATATAATACCAAGGTGAATGATTAATTACACTGGGAGTTTGGAGACAAGAAATTAATACAAGCAAATTATTCATAAATCCACATTTTTCTGAAAACGAGAAACAAAACAAGTAGCAAAACGAGTAATTGCCTCGTTTTGCTACTTGTTTTGTTTCTCGTTTTCGGAAAAAAGAGTAGCCTCCTCGTTTTTAAAACGAGGACTAGTTCCAAAACGAGGAACTTTCACTTTACAGTGCCACTTTCCCCATTTATTAATTGCAAACTGATAATATATGATATCACTCATCAAGGTCTGCTCTTAGTAAAATGTATTGCTTGAAAAAGGTTGTCAGTAACCACTCAATTAAAAAAGAAAGAACTTTCAACAGCTGTTACATTAATAAAGATGAGGAAGAGTTCCATTTAACTTGTAAGTGTACACATTATTAAATCTCGTATCAAGTTATTATACAAATACAACATGGTACAGAGGGAAGTAATGAAAATTACTGATCCTAAGGTATGTGTTGAACGCATAATGTGACAGTTATTGTGACTACTTCCCAATGAAAAGCAGAAGGTAGTAGTCATACGAATCCAACACTGAGGAGTCAGGAATTTTCAAAACTTCTTGAAATAAATCATGTTGTATTTGCTTTACTACACCTCATAAATATTTCACTAAATGTGGTGTTAACACATCAAAAAGTACCCCAAAATGTCCACTCCTCTTGGTCACTGAATGTGCGTTAGATTTTCAATTTTTCCCCTGCGTGGGGAAAGTAGGCAAAATACTGTCATGCATTTTGTGGTTTCCTAATAAATATTTATGCGGTATAGTAATTTCTAATATTGGTGAAACTTTTGATATAGTTTTAAATGTTGATATTTTCATGTTTTTACAAGGGGTTGTGTCTCTCTTTATATTAATACCTGAATTCATGGAAAAAATCAATTCAGGTAAAAACTTGAACAGTATCATGCCTGGATGTGAACCACATTGGATTTTATTCAAAAATAAAGTTAAATTACAACAAAATTATTCTTTGACTTACCAGATACTTTTGGTGGTCAGTCTTCTTCCTAGCCTCTGCACTTTGTTTGTGTTTTAGAAATGGCATATTGCTTTTTTGAGTAGCTGGAACTATTGGCTGTCCCTTTTCTCTGTCAACCATTGATCCCATAAATCATTTAAATTTACCTGCAATACAATCAATAATTAAAATCTTCAGATGTCTATTGTTTTGCAAAAGAAGCATGGATAAGTTATTCAATTAGTATCATCGAAAGATATGCCAAAAGCTAATAGAAATTATATAATTTGATAAATATTATGGATTTTACTGTAAAATTATCATTATTTTCAATGTTGTATCCTTCCATCATAAAATCATTTTTTCCAAAACTCATGCGATCACTAGATCTAAGTCCAAGAATATCTGGACTTCGTGAGTTTTGAAGAACACATTTTTCAAAGATCTTTACATTTTGTTAAAGAAAGACAATTTTTTTATACTTTTTGACCACTATGAAAATTTGACCTCAGATGACCTTTTGACCTTGACTGACCTTGCCCTTGGGTCAAGCACTTTCTATGGTCTAAGTTTAATTTATGTGGGGTCAGGGCCGCACAACACTAAATCACTCCACGATTGGTGTAGGGGTGGATAGGCCCGGTAAAAAACACACGGATTATTTTGCAATGATAGTACAACTGGTTACAAGTGACATGGTTTTGTGTTTATGAATATAAATGACTAGAACCTTGTGATCACTCACACCTGCATAGGAGTGGGCTACAAATGGGTGATTTTTCAGTTTGCCTTGTCAACAGTTTTTTTGGATTGCACTTGACCTATCTCAACTTGAAATGACAAAATTTATGGGTCAAAGAAAAAAATGTGCTGCACCCTCTAGTGTCAGTGTGTCGTCATAGTAAATTTATGTGTATTGGATAAGAAAATGCTTTGAATCTAAAAATCGTTTGCATTATGAAATACTTTTAATGTCTTAATATGTGTAAATAAGGTATAAAATCCATGTTACGAGTTTTCATGACAATTATATAGACATTTCGTCGTCATGGAAATGGAAGTTTTCCTTCAAAATTGTGTGTGAGGGAGCTTTTAATGATTATGCACAAAAGAATATGCTTTTGCTAATTTTAAGGTAACAGTAGCCAAAGCGGTATCAAGTTTAATCTGCTCACAAAATTTGAGCCTTCTATCTAATATAGTTTGTCAGTTAGACTCGTTTAAATGTGTCAATAATAACCATATGTAAAAGCATAGGGTCAACGAACTTTTCCCTGTACAAATGTATAGGAACATGAAAATAATGTTCAAATGGGTACTACGATTAAACTAATTATAGTAAAAGGCTCAAATTTCTTTGGTAAATTAAACATCAGAGTATCTTAACATCTGCATATATTTATTTTTTCAAAGTAAAAATAGAGTATAATTACAAAAAGCGCCCTCGCTTGGAATTTTGACCAAAAACATCAATTTTCAGGAATTCGAAATGACTATGGTTTACAAAAAACTTCATATTTGTGTTCCTTGGACTCCATTTGATAAATATTAACCCATTAACAATCCAAAAAGATCAGGAATTGAGAATTAAATAACAATTTTTGTAAAATAAACAAAAAAAAATCACTAAAATGAGAGGGCGCAGCACATTTTTTTCCTTCGACCCGATTAAATTTTTTTTTGCCATTTCATGTTGAAATAGATCAGGTGCAATGCATAAAAACTGTTGACAGAAAGAAAATATGAAAAAAACAATTTTGACTTTTGTATAGCCCACACCTACTGGCATCCATATTTAACATGTAGCAGCGTAAGTTCAGGTGCATGTCTTAAAGCAATACTATAAAGTGTTAAAAATGAAGCGACCCCTGTCACCCATGACTTTTGATTTTTTAGCTTATTGGGTTTGTTTTGGGTAGATATTAATACCCTCCAAATGATTTGGCTTAAATATGCTTACTTTTTTGGATATGGCCATTTGTTGAATTAAATTCGGGATCCCGAATTTAATTCCGCATGTATTAGTATAGGAAAGCATGCATATGCTTTTTATCAATTTTTCGGTTGCAAAACAATTTTTTGACAAAATACACTTGGAAATGTTTTTAGATAGTCAAATTCCTTCATATTATGCTGTTTTTTACTATAAAACATTTTTGACCAAAATCTTATAGTATTGCTTTAAGTCGTTAGGGGTCATTTTGACTGGGTGGAAAAAGCGAGGGTGTCTTTTACGAGCCCATAGCGAAAATTAAATCAGAAAATGTAATATGAATTGAAGGTTATTTGAAAGATAAAAGTGAGTGCTACAAGTTGATATTAACTGAAACTTCAAAATTATATTGTCACGCCAGTATGAAAAAGCTCGGACAATATTGGCTCAAATGCATTGGTTTCAATGGGAAAGTTATTCAGTGGTGTGCACTATTCTAACACCCAAGTCAAAATGCTTATTTTGTGTAGTTTTCTGTCAGAATGGTCTAAATAGGCTTTGAACCCCGTTAAAGTTCGAGTTTTACATGAAAATATGTTTATTTAGGCAAAATTTATATAGTTTGACCGTCATTTTATCATGATGACTGAGTAGGCCAGGTTTGCCATAAACCACGCCAATTGCAGCATAGTTTTGTTTAGAATATTATAAAACAGTGAATGAATTTGAATTGTTAATGTGTATATATCTTGTTGATCGGTAGTTCCTTTCCTGGTATCATATGATATCTTACAGTGTCGAGTACCTACTTTGTTATCAATTTACTAGAAGTTGGTTGGGAAAAAAAATGATATTTTCTGAATTTTGGCCAAAATGCGTGGTTTTCTGCCTTAAACTGTCCAATTTTTAGACCAAAATAACATCAAATTCAAATCTTCCAACATCTTCGACTAGCCCTGATGAAATAATAAAAATAACCAATAAACTCAAATCCAGTACGAGTAGTGGGATCGATAACATTAGCACTAAGCTACTTAAATCAATAATTAATGAAATTGCACCTGCTCTCTCTCACGTATTTAATGAATCTCTACTTAAAGGAATAGTCCCGTCACAATTAAAATTAGCTAAAGTAACACCCGTCTTCAAATCAAACGATAACCACATTTTTAGCAATTATAGACCCATATCAATCTTACCCTCTATATCAAAAATACTTGAAAAAATCGTTTACAATCGACTCCTTGATTTTATTACCCTTAACAAAATTTTCAGCCCTCACCAATATGGTTTCAGACCTAATAGATCTACCTATATGGCCATTAATGACCTATACTGTAAAATAACTAGAGACCTTGATAACCAACATCATAGTCTTGGA
>JXSR01S022664.1:19331-29387 GCA_000969725.1 Ophiothrix spiculata
GATCTACTTTATATTTATATTAAATAATAATGTATATAATTTTCATATGAAAAATAAATGATAATGCAAATAAAAAAAAACTCAATACGAGCTCACATGGCTGAATCAATCTTTCTGTGGTGTTTCATCTATTGTATTTTACTAATGTTTAATACTGAAAGAGTGACTTAAACTGGATGGAGGATATTTGATATAGAAATGTTACACAAATACCTTTTTAACAATTTGCTAACACCCTAACTTAGTTGTTAACAAGAAAGTCATAGACTTCAAATACATATAGTGCTTTCCTTTCCTGTGAATCTGCAAAATTATTTTTACCTCATGAGACGAAAATGGTACAATGTCTGAATTTTCCTATAAAAAGTTACAGAAGGAAGAGGAATGGATATATTTGTCTATTATTGTCAAACAAGACATGCTAGATGATTATGCACTGTTATTTCAAAGAAAATACTTTGTGTAAATGGACTCCTCATCGGGTCATAAACTTTCATACGATACCAAAGTAGTTTTAGGACACAACTCGTGGAATACCCAACAAAACATATTATCAGGTAATATTTGAAGAGCATTCTTTGATATTCACGATATTGTATTTTCGGAATCATTAAAAACAATAATATTTGCTATTCAACAATATCATCAGAAGAATATGTATGAATCAAATTTACATCGAAAAAAAATAAATAAAATGAAACAACTTTTTAAAGTCATTAATTAGACTTTTCGGATCATTTTGTTATGAACAGGTCTCAATTATGTCATTGTACTGATCAGATTCAAGTCCGGTAATGATACAATTATCCTCTATAACAACCTGTAACTACTAACTTAACTAAGCAAGAGTTTGAAGACATGTCTGGTCTCCTCGGTATTCCTGCTACGATGTTGCTAATTCATTTAATCACTGTAATCGGGCATAATGAAGTGCTGTCCATGCCTGTCACTTGACACTTATTTGCCAAACAAAACTACAGGTCTATTTGCCTTAATGTACCTTAAGCGGACTTCATTTGACATTAAGTGGCGTATAGAAATACAGAAATAACAAATTATTGAGATAATGAGCGTGATTTACTCGCTAAGTGTCAATATGTCTTGCTCACCTGCCCCAATTCAATTGATCCGTTTTTCTTGTCACTTTGATGAGAAATCTTTATCTCACGGCTATTCTACAAAATGCAAAACATCAGTTCATTAATTCTTTTTCGAGCGAGATGACCTGTTTAACATGCCCATATAGACCTAATTGAATTGTAAGTCTGCTACATTTGCTACTAATTTGTCACGTAATAACACCCGTGATTTAAGTAAAGACATTTGATGAATAATTTATGGAAAAGAAATTCATGTGATAAAACATACACCATTACGTCCAGAATTTTAACGCAAACTCAATCAAATACATGTGCACCACATTTGGAAAACCTATTTATTAAAGAGTATTTTTAATTATAACTATTTTTAAGCCGATCCATTTCTTTTCTTTTTCATAATATAAAAAAAGACTTCGACTTCAAGATCTTTTATAAAGCAAGAAAAGAGAAACTCGAGCTAAGAGTTTCGAGTCTTTCATATTACATGCGGGAACAAATTACTGCTATCTTTTAGACTTCTTTAAAGATATTTACTAGTGACTAGCATCAAACATTATATTTCTCCTTTAGTATAGATTCCTGTTCTTGTAACATGTCAAAAACATACGGTATGTGCTGTTAAAGAGAAAACATTACTTGTACTGAATAATTCCACTTTGGATCTGGAGCATAAAACAAATGTTAAATCAAATCTTTATTCACATGATCTCAGATTGACAGAATCAAATAAAATTGTTATCAGCTACAACTTTATTACATAAGCGCTCAATTTGTCACTATTTCTGTCATGTCGATGCATGCATAAAGAAATAGTCTATTTGTAGTTTATGAGCCCTTGTTTCGGCATAATAAAATATGCCACCACATGTTCACATAATGCTATGGATCTATATCACATATCCAAGTTTGTCGCTTTTTTTCTTACCAATGTTTACAAAAATAACATAATAAACATTTAATAGAAAATTGTGCGCCGCAGTAATATAGATCGCCAATCCTAAATTTGTTATGAATTTAAACCATTTAAGAAAAAACATTGTTATGCAAATACACACGACGTGAAAATCGTTACTGAATTAGATTTTAAAGACATTGAAATTTTTATAAAAACAGCTACTGATGCATTGAGTGAAACTAGTTTCGAGATTTTAAAAAAGGGAAAAAAAAAAGACAAACATAAAGTTGCCTCATATAACGAACAAGAGGGCCCACCTCAACATGATATCTTACACATCGCGATATTAGACAGGGGCAGGATTAAGCTTACCATGAATAATAAACGGTTCGACAATGGCAGTGGCAAGTAGTGTTGTAGAAACAGGAACAAACTTGACAACACCGACTTCATCGTAGGTGAATTCAGTGTTGTTAGCAAAGTATTCAAGTTTTTCCAACATCAGCATACTTTATATTCAGTCAATAACAGAGTATGTGTCTGTCTAATATCACCTACCAATTAACATTAGAAAAGGGAGTTTTGGTTGCCAACTAAAGTTAGCAGGCTTAGCAAGGACAAAATTCGATTGTGACTGATCTGGGAAGAGAAAAACTCCCAGGACTGATGATATGGGTTGTTAAAAATAAAATAATATACTGACTGCTCATGAAGGGAATATAGTAAAGACTGTTGCCCTTGTTGATCTTGAGAATATATACTATTTCCCGAGACCGAAGGTCGAGGGAAATAGTATGATAGTCTCAAGATGACAGAGGGAAAATAGTTTTTAGTGACTATTGTCAGAATAAAAGAGCAGTAAATATTTGTTTTATATACCGATTTTGTTTTGAGAGGGCAATAGTAAAATACCATTGACTGGCTGAAAACAACAAATGTTGTCATTATGAAATATGTGAAATGGTCATTATAGTAATTATTATGCATTGGACTAACTTCTGATTCCACAATCAGCAATGTGTAAGTTACCAGCTAGCAGTCTTTCATGAATATGTGTCCGTGATATATTTTTCTCTTATTCTTCATACAGCATCAAATACAAAACAATACATTATTGCGACAGTATGTGTGAGTTACAAAATACCAGCCAAGTTTCAATTAAAGTAAGGTCACTAGCCTCCAAATTATTCAAATCTATTTTGATCAATTTTTGTGTTTTCTATACATCTTTATCTTACATCTTTGGTCATGTCAAACTCTTGAGCACATTCACCATTCCATCTGATCTGACTGAAATTGTACTTTGCTCTGCAAAATATTTTTCATAACAATACATTCATTTCGCTCATAGCATTTGATGGGTTATGTGAAATTATGCCAAACAAACAAGCAAACAATTTCGGTTATGTGTTTAAATCGCATAATGGTACGTGTATGTTGCACTGATATATACACGTCTATGATATTGCATGATATTTCAAATCATGTTTCTTTTCTTTGAAGTGAGATTAGCAGTTAAATGGTAAATCATCTACATAATGAATAGCTTTAGTGACTTCAAATTGCTTTCATCATGGCAATCGCGGTGCCTCCACTTGAGCATTTTATCAAACATTTTAATCATTTGCAGCCAATTCTGATCAATTTCTTTCCAAAATATATGTAGATCTAATAAATATTCCCACTAAATTTCATTATTTCGCACGATGGAGGATGTTAATTTGCAAATTTATTAGGTGTTTTTTATTCTAAAGAACTATTATGCATCGCAAATGAATAAGTGCATATTTCTTGAAAAAATAATTCTTAATCAAAGCTTTTGTTATGCTGGCCAAATGAATTCCAAAATAACACGGATGCTCTTTTCAGAATAAACCTTAAATTATCTATTATCAAATATTTCAAGAAATGCATAATAAATCAGATTGCCAATTTAACAAAAATGATTAATTTATAAAAATCTTTCTAAAGGGTATAATTTGGTAAATATTTCATCACTGCTTTAATTACATAATTTGCTTCTATTTTATAACAAGCTTTTTAGAATGGGAGTCACATTGTCGACGATATAAGAAAAAACGCAAGGGTAATTTTGATTGGTTCATATCTTACTTCCTTTTATAAAATGATAATTAATTAATTCATTTTTGACCTTGACTTACTAGTTACCTATGTTAACCTAATTTAAAAATCTAACCAACATTCAACTTTTTCTCAATAAGCGTGATAAGTAGAGAATGACTATTTAGTAACTCATATTTGACCAGGAGAAATGTGGTAATTACTTTTGCCTTTTTGTCTCCTTTCATCACCAACTCGTACTCAAATCATCGCACACATCAGCAATTGAGCAACACACCACTGTTGCAAGGTCTATGGGTTATTCTTATTTATCTGCATATTTTTACTTTCTGAATTCAAAATCACCATGAAAATCAGTATTTTAAGTAATGACAATAGAGTGTTATAATAATTATAGTATTTGAATACTAGTATTTGGCTGCGACGAGCAGTACAGTGTGCTTTAACCAATGGACGTTTTTCATTAGTTACTATCGTCATGATATTCAAGTACACAATTGAAGTTTCCAAAAAATCATAATTAATTTGTTAATCTCGATGGCAATTTAACATAAGAAATAATTGAACCAACACAAAAAAAACTCTGATGTTCAATTTCCAAGTCTGATGATAATAATGTTCTAATACTTTAAGCGATTACTTTTCTTCTTTCCACATCTCTTCGTTAATCATACTAATTGAAACATACAAGTAATACAAATACTGATAAATATTTTTTCTTTACAACTTAATGTGCCACAATCATTAAATTCAATGAAAACAAATAAAATGAATATATATTTGACCGAGTCACATTTAAACTGACGATCCAGTCAGATAAGAAGCATTTTAGCTATTCAGCTACTAAAATCCCACGAGGTTCAGTGTCGTTCAAGTTAACAAACTGTCTATTTTGAATAACACATTCAAAAAGAAAATCTGCTTTGTTATTACAAACGAGAAGATAAATCTAGCAGTTATTCAATTTAATTAAGACTATTTGGACATGTTAAACAGGTCATCTCGCCCGAGAAAGATTTAATGAGCTGTTGATTTGCATTTTGTAGAATAGCCGTGAGATAAAGATTTCTCATTAAAGTGACAAGAAAAACGGATCAATTGAATTGGGGCAGGTGAGCAAGACATATTGACACTTAGCGAGTAAATCACGCTCATTATCCTAATAATTTGTTATTTCTGTATTTCTATACGCCACTTTAATGTCAAATGAAGTCCACTAAATGTACATTAAGGCGATAAGAGCTGCTAGTCAGTCTTGGCGAAGAGGTCTTTGTGACGAAGGAGACACCAGACTTGATTCTTGAAAATATAGTTTGTAAGCACGCCTGATGACCAGGGTCCTATTTTATTTCATAAAAGTCAAAATCAACCTAAGTCATGGAACTTGAGATGAATTACTCATCTGAACTCTGGATAGAGTTTTAAATTTTTAGTTAACCTTAATGTTATTATTACTATCATCTTTTACTTCATAAAGAAAGTTGAACTAAATACTCTTTCTGAATTGTTTTCATATAAAAAAGATGAATCCTAAATTTTAGACTTGTGTTGATTTTACCTTTTATGAAATAGGGCCCTGGACCATTAATATACAGAATGGTCTAATTGTGTTATCATATCTGCATGAAACTAAACATATAAATTCAAATTGAACGTTTGTTGTGAGGGAAGACAGTATACCATCAGGTTATTTGGTCAATATCAAGAAAATCAACAAAGCTTCTTTTAAAAACAAATGATTTGATGACTCTGTGTGATAATTTTAATAATCTTTAAAAAAAAGAGGAAAAATCATTTTAATTCTTCTAGTTTTAGAATAGTAAGTCACCATTTATTCCCAAGATTTGCAGAACGATGCAGCAATTAATGACCATTATTTCATAAAGAAAGTTGAACTAAATACTCTTTCTGAATTTTTTTCATATAAAAAAGATAGGATGAATCCTAAATTTTAGACTTGTGTTGATTTTACCTTTTATGAAATAGGGCCCTCAGCTGGACCATTAATATACAGAATGGTCTAATTGTGTTATCATATCTGCATGAAACTAAACATATAAATTCAAATTGAACGTTTGTTGTGTGTGAAGGTAGTATACCATCAGGTTATTTGGTCAATGTCAAGAAAATCAACAAAGCTTCTTTTGAAAACAAATGATTGATGACTCTGTGTGATAATTTTAATAATCTTTAAAAATATATAGGATTTCAGAGAAAAAAGATGAAAATCATTTACTTCTTCTAGTTTTAGAATGTCAAGTCACCATTTATTCCCAAGATATGCAGAACGATGCAGCAATTTATGACATTTATAATGTCTTTTTAAGAGTAGTTCCTTGTCATAACATTGTTATTGTATTGTGCTATTGTAACAAAATGACTCTAAAATAGTTGAAATTCAAAATATACTTAAATATGCAATCTAAATTATTACAATGCATGTTTTTTTCTATTTATATCTCATGTTTTTATTATAAATAAAACACCCACAATCAAATAGTTGACTTAGATATGATATTTTGAGCAGAAGGATATTAAACATGTTAAATATCAAATTATAATTGTTATATTTTTAATACAGAGAGCAGCTCGCGGTTTATAACGTATAATTGTTAAATATCGATATCTAGCTCTAATTAGATACACTATTCACTCGTCTAATTCAACTATTTTCCATCTGACAATCTCCTTAAAATTAACAAAATCCCCGTTTCCAAAATTTTGACAAATAGTCATACTCTATGACCAACACTTCATTAAAATCAATACACTATGATCCTCAATATCAAAATCACACAAAAAGAAAATATTCACCTTTAGGTGAAACAGATATAAATGACGATTAAAATAACCTTTTTTGATAATGATGCGGTCGATAAATGTAGATTGATAATAGTGGTTATATGATGAATGGCCTTTTTTATGATAAAATTTACTGCTTTGGTCGGTAGTAGCAGTACGTAGTTACATATATAAAATAATAGACATTTCGGAATGGTATTTTAAGGACTTCAAAGTAAATTTTTCCGGTGTGTTTTATTTCTTGACCAAGGTTTGATATGTTTTCTGGATCATAACTATCGATTTAACCCTTTATACCCGACGAGCCGGTTTACCGGCTCACGTGTACATGTACCGTTTACCCGACGAGCCGGTTTACCGGCTTCTAGGTCACGTGTCAGAAATTTGATGTGTCTGTCAACAGGCATGGGTAGTTACAATTTCCAATGGTCTTATTTATATTAGAAGACATCAATGAAGCTGGTTGATGGGTCAGTTTGCTCTTGTTTACTTGACTAAGGTAAACCTTTCCTTATATTTTCGTAAATTTGATCAACATTTTAAAGAAATGTTGCTTCGCCGTAGACTACAATGTAAATGTCGAACATGTTGTTCGACATAAAAAGTAATCTTTTATGAATGTTGGTTATTGGAAACAATCAGACTTCTCTAAAATGAAAAGGTAAAGCAATGGAAATCGAAAATCAAAGTAAGTTTAGGGGTTGTATTGTGTTTTTTAACTTTTGGGTTGGCCCGGGTCAGCTGTACAGATACACGTAGAATGGCCAGGGTTCAAAGGGTTAAAATACTTGAGGGGGGGTTAAGTAATTAAGGTTAAAATACGTTCTTTGGAATCCAACTGAATGGAAAGAACATTTCATACCTTTTCCCGGTTCAAGCACTCCATTTAAATCGGACATTGAATTCTAAAGTTTAATATGATCAATTTTCTTCAAGCCTTTAATTAGAACAACTGTTTTAAAACAATAAAAAACAAAAGGAATATCTTTTTATACACTGGTGATAAGGAAATTATCTTTACAAAATCATACGGTATCATGAAAAATGTTTACATTTAACAAGTTTGGGAACTGTTCTTAAATGTAATAAATATACTACTTTTAAACACATAATGTGAAATAATTTGCATATATTTGATAAAATTTAAATAGGTACAGGTGTTTCTAGATTTCAAAAGGCATTTTCTACGATATTGCTTTTCAGCGACGTTTCTCACTGGGGGCACACAAAACTCAAGTAAGAGACACTTCTCAGTTTTGGAGTAAGACTGAGTTATCTTCCTATTTGTATGGTTGGTAATGTTATCAACTGATGACAACATTTTTTAGTCCTTTGGCTTGACATTTGGACTTGTGGCCTCTGTATAAACTTCACACTACGCAAACAGGGCTTATTTTATTCCACCACCCCATCTTTCAAATGTGTTTGTATTTTATCAATAATGATAATAATGATTTGGTTGTTGTAGGAATCATGACATGATATGAGGTTAGAAATATTTTTTGTCAATGCTATAATTATGAAGCATATAACAGTCTTTTGTTTTTCTAACTTCGAATTTTGGGAATTTGATTCATCCAGGACAGAAAACATCAATTGCATGAGATCTATAAAATGATAAATGGCTCGTACCAAGGACATTACAACTTTTATGAAACATGATTCAAAATTTAAATTAATAGTTCTGAAACAAAATTCATGCCATATATATAATGTTTTAGGTTAGTACTTTAGTATTGGGGTTGAACAAAGCATTATCATATTAACAAATTCAAAGTTAACCTCTCATAAATAATATGCAATGCCAGTTTCTAAGTGAATGAAAGAAATTTATATGCGTGGAATTGGAGCGAGCGCGCGTGTTGATTGTTAGGTGGGTATAGTGCGGGTGTAAAGCGCGAGTGTATTTAGTAATGCTGCTGTAAGTAAAAGTTAAGTGCATATAATATCGTGCAATGAGATGTTGCAACTTTGCAGTTATTTTATTTCCTTTTAATTATGTAAATTGTATGTTGCAGGGCCCCGAGTAAGAACAGCACTTGCTGAATCGGGTTTACCCTGAGTAAAGATTATGATAAATAAAACCGTAACTTTCGAAATAAGAAAAATATTTCCCATTGACTTTGTGAAATGTGACATATATTGCATTACATAATATAACATACGTGCGAGAAGTAATGATTTTGCTGCTATTCTAATTCAATAATCATTGATAATTACAGATATAACACAAACCGTTGTCAGGAAATAAACTCCGGATACTCTTGCGACTAACCCTGCTTCTATGTTTCGATAATTGAGCAGTAAATAAAACAAGTCAAGCAGGGTTGTTGAATTCTTTTTCCACTGAAGCTATGTCCGGATTTGAAAGGTCCCCCGCATTGATGATGCTTTAAACAAGTCAATAATGCTATTAAATAACGGACGTTATTAACGTTAAAGGAATTAGCCAATTTTATGCAAGGATTCACCATGCAATATTATATCAATACTTTTAATATTGAATACTAAATGTTTAGATCTTATATTATCTTAAATTTATATTAGACATCATAGATAAATGAATGAACAAACAAACAAATTATTAAATAAAAATAAATAAATAAACAGCTAACTACGTCAAATAAATTATATAAATGAATATCTTTAATAAATAAGTAAGTTAGATAAATACACAGAGCTTGCGCCATATAATTAGATATGCGTAAAGAACTCCCGGAAAGAACTGTGACAAGTTCATGTTATCCATAAGCTTGGTTTATGCATTTATTAGGACATTATCTCGTGTTTTACCAACATTCTTTAAATATTATAATCAAAACCTTGCATTTTGATGCGCTAATAAGATAATTGCCTTTCTTTACATTTTCACGAAATTAAGATTTTTAATATATTAGTTCTTTAGATTGGATTAAGGAACACTTGCTGTGAGTAAATAAAAATATGAGTGAATGTTCTCAGTCATCCAGTAGTAGTAAACATGAGTGGAGATTGAATCATCAGCCGGTAAAAACTTGATAAAGTGTATAATACAGGGGTAACACGAAACGTAGTTTGCTCTAAACAAGTAAGTCCAGTAATCTGATTCATGCCCTGGTCACATAAGCTTGCGGCGAGGTTACGATGTGTTTACGGCGTCATACCGGGCTGTATACCACATACGCCGACCGGAGTCCG
>JXSR01S022666.1:0-12770 GCA_000969725.1 Ophiothrix spiculata
AGGTAATTTTGTTCTGAAAGTGAAAATTTAGATGTTGTTTTTTCCTTTTGCCTCTCTTGTAAAACAAATTTGTAAGCAAGCCTATATTAGTTTTGTAAGTTTTTCAAAAAAAAAAAAAAATCCCAAAACGGAAATTCCAGAAAGGAAATTTGATGTGTCGTGATCTGAGATTACTTGACACAGTGAAAACTGTGTGTTAGGCCTAAACAAATTTGTTGACTTGCCCTTTAATGGTGAAATTAATGGTCAGTCGGTCGGATCTTTTTTTTAAATCTAAAAAAAAATTCTTGAAAATGGACCAAAAAAACCGAATAGAATAGTTTATACAAATGTTTTCAGGAAAAAGTATACTTTAGGTCCCAGATACTGGTACACAAAATTTGGACAATACTAGATATCCAAATATTGTCCAGTATTGTCCAATTCTAGTCGAGCTTTTGTATTCCAGTATTGTTGGTCAAAAATACTGGTATATACCAGTATTGTTAAAATAATGTAAATATTCCAGTATTGTTGGTCGGAAATACTGGTTTATTATCAGTACTGTAAATTCTGCCGATTTTAAGGTCGATTTTCATGCTCCAGAATCGTAATATAAAATAGCTCATCAATTTCCACAGCGACCAAAGTTTTATTGCATCTTGTGTGTTTCTAATGTTCTTGTTTTAACTCCGCTGTTTACTGAATGACCCCCTCATTTTTGGAGGAAAATTGTACCTGGTAAGGCCCTACTTCCAACCTGGAGAAGGCACAAATCTGCCACATTACTTAGAAAGTTGGACTCCCAACCCTCTTCTCTCTAAATTGATCTGACAATGGTTAGTTGGTAAGATTGGCATTATACTTTCAACTCCTGCTTGGTTAGTATACCGTATTGGTTTTCAACTAGACGTCTGGGTCTCAGAATAGCAAGAGTTGGACTGTGTAAAGGCCACACATACACAATTTGAGGATGAGGACTTTCCAAGAATCAAGAAAGCAATAAGGCGTTGATAAATGGAGCAAAACTGGTAGTTGTTACTTGAATAAGACCATTTTTAGCATTTGACAATACTGAAACAACAGAAGTATTGACCAATACTGGAATGAATGTGTGTACCAGTATTGTAAAATGTTTTCAACAATACTGGAACAAAAACACTCCCAGAATTGTTCAATACTGGAATGTCCTAGAATTGGCCAATACTGGTATATACCAGTATTTGGGACCTAAAGTATACTTTTTCCTGTTTTCACAAATGTTTTCATTGTTTCTTGCTTTATTTATTCAAGATAAATGTTTGTTTCATGCAAATATATAAATTCAAGCGAAATACAGATATTTTACCAAATTTACTGTTGACATAGGCAAAAGTTCACAAAAAAACAAAAACAAGCGACCCTAAATTCAGCAAATTTTTGGTCCGTCGCAAAGGGCATGTCAACAGATTTTTTTAGGCCTTATTAGTTTCATGGGTCTCCACCAGGTCAATGTGTAGACATAATAGAGTAATAAAAGTTTCTGATATGACTGAGAAAAGCTTGCACTTGGTGAAACATAAGCCTACATCATTGGTGTAGCCAGGGTTGTGCGAAAGGGGCGTGCGCACCCCAGGGGTCTACAAAAAAAATGGGATAAAGAAAAAAGAAATAAAACAATGGAAACTAATAACTATTAATAATACATTTAGCGACCCGTCCGATATAAGCAGGATCCGCTAGCGGCCCCCTAGATCCGTCGCCGTTTTGGACTAATTTAGGATTTATTGCGCACCACAGGGTATGCAATCCTGGCTATACACCTGTACATGTTACTTTTATCATAAATGTCTTTTAGATCCTATAACATTGTTGAGACTTGTTTGAGGTGACTTAACACAGAAAGAATTCTTTTTTTCATATTTCTTTATTTTTCTATATATATGGTGTTTTCATATGTGCCAATGATATTTCTGAAATCAAAGTCACTGACTTGGTTTTTGAAAAACATCCAATTTCAAAAACAGTGTGTTTTACCACTCTTGCCATTGACTTGTAGGGTAAAATCATAAAAATCAAGACATAAACACTTATAATTTAAAAATGGCTCTATTTATTTTGTTTTCTTTACATATGTTGTGGTCCTTGTAATTGAACTTAAATTTTCATTTTTACTATTTTCATTGTGGTCACCTGCTATTCTAGTGAAACTTCACAAAAAAAAATAACTTCTAGGTGTGCCATAAATTTGAAGCAAGTGTAATTTTAAGTTTAGAATAGGTTCTTTTAGTCTATAACAAAATTGACCAGGGGTTGACTTTACTCAAGGTTTGTGGTGGATGGTCACATATGTTAGCATAGTTGTTTGATAGGGCCAAACCATAGTCGGCCATCAAACAAAAGTTTTGCTACCAAACATGTGGTCATGACGTCACCAAATATTTGTTATCGAATTTAAAGTATAAATCAGTAACAAACATTTGAGGCAATGTATATGGCAATTCAACACATGTGCAATTTAGCGCGAAATTTTATTTGGTCTCAACTCGGTGTTGAAGTTATTTTATTTGAAGTCAATCATCATTTTGATGTGACGACCAAATGTTTGGTAGTGAAAATTTTGTTTGAAGGCTGACTACGTTTTGGCCCATACTCTTTCAAAATTACAAATACAATGGCCATACAATCTAATTTCTAAGTATACAGCATTGTATGTATACTGAACTGCATGGACAGTCAGTATTGCAAGCAGTGGGATTACATGCGTGCCGTAGTCCTTGCAGGCTCAAGTTCAAGTTTGTGCATGACTCGCACACAAACCTTGTTTTTTTTTTGCTGTATGAGCTAGTAATGAGTAGCTTGCCAGTTTTCTGTGTGTGTATAGTATTCTATATGCACTTAAGGCTACAGTCCCTAAATGGGTGCGCCATTTTTGCCAACGGCATCTTTACTGCAACTTTTTACCTACTTAGACATATCAGAATAATACAATTTTCGGCGTACATATGTAATAGAGTCTCTAGTTTATACATGAGACTTTAGTAGTGATTTCACGTCCATTATCAAGGTCAAAATTATGTCAATAAACTTCTTCGAAAAATTTACACCTTTTTTGCCGAATAAAATTTTATGATGTTCGAACAAATCACCTATTTTCAAATTTTGACAGATTGTAGGCTTGATACTTTTTATTGAATTACAAATTATATTTTATAAATGTGTTATGTTGATTTTGAATGATAATGTAACAAACCCGTGTTGTTTTGCCCGAAAAAACGGGCGTGAATTATGACTCTGAGTTCGCCCTGTTTGAGCTGTGAATAGCCTGATTTTAGTATCTACATTATCTACATTTTGTCTGATATACGTTTTCGCATAATTTACTTACAAATTGAGCATTCCAATGAGGCAACAATTGCAATTTTTATGTAAACAAAAGAAAAATATGGCATTCTAATGTTTATGTTTTAGAGTTTAGTTCACCATCTCAACGCTGCCTTGATAGCTCAGCGGTAGATCTCTCGCTTCGTAATGCATGACTAACTCCCGCCATAATCCATGGTTCGAGTCCCGCAAAGGCAGTGGAAACTATTTATCTTTTCATGATTGAAAAATAGTTAGGATTCACATTTTCCTGAGCATGTGGATTCCTCGTACCCTTAACATTACAAAAAGGTTCTTACTAAAGCTGTTCCATCTAGATCACAGCAGGTGATAGTACAATGCAAAAACAAATTTATACACAAAAGATTATTGCAAGAATAGATATGTGACCCGTCATATCGAAAGGTACCTTAAGGTCGGCATAGTAAATTACGAGATACAGGCCATTGAAGCTGAGCATAGTCAAAAATCACGTCCAAGGTCGAATTTCTAATTTCATGAGAAACGTTACCTTTAAAGTGTATTCTATCATATTAATCAGGTTCCAACATCAAAAGCATAAGACAAATGTTTTAAAAACTTCTTTTTAACTATTCAAACCTACTGCACATGCGTACAAGATCAAAATAACCCTACTGCACATGCTCAAAATAGACCAATCGGAAGCCAGCTCCTTCAAATAGTCGCTCACGCGCTCATCAACCATGTCGACCAATCAGAAGCCCATAAATTCAAATTCGGAAGTCGGAAGCCACGCCCATTCCTGTGCCGGTGGTGCCGGCCCCGTGCCGCCGGTGCCGGCCCCGTGCCGCCGGTGCCGGCCCCAAAATAGGGGTGCGAAAAGCCCATGACATACTACTCCATTTAAGTTTTACCAGTACAGAAATTTTAAGCTCTATTTTCTCAGAACTATATAGTTTTCTGAATCAGCCCAATGCCTTTTACCAATTTTAATGTAACTTTGCAATCGAACATCCAATAACCAAAAGCAAGGCGTCATTAAAGCTTAAAATATAATCTTTCAGATGATACCCAAAAAAAAAATCAATTTTCATTTTGGGACCCTTAAGGTACCTTTCAATATGACGGGTCACATATGTTTTTTGTCCTTTCGTGAAAATATGAACTGACGATGAAGTGCGAAGAACAAATTCCACAAATGAGGGGCAACAAATGGAAAACACTTATCAGCAGCAGAAGGTAGTGAACGTGCATATTAAAAACTTTAAGCCTGAAATGAGCAATATATAATTCAACGCTGCTCCATATACACTGCACGAATTTTGTTTACACAGACATGCATGCATGAGCACAACATATATCTGTACACTAAATTTCGTTCCAGCTGATTGTTTTCTAACTTTCATGTCCGAGAAGACAGCAAAAACGCGGGCAGTTCTTCAAAACCAATCAGGACATATTTTATATCATTGGAAAGCTAGTCTTCTGAATATTAGATCCACCCGAAGGCAATCGAAAAAGGGTAGACTTGCTAATTGGCGGTTACATTTATAGCGACAAGTTCCTTCTAAATGGGTGAAAATGACCATTTTGCCATTGAAAAACAGATTTTTGAGGATATTTTAGGTCAAAATCGTGGGCACTTCTTAAAAAGAAAAATTTTTGAAGTAAGATTTTTATGATAAAGTATACTTTAAAGATGACAATACCGAGCGAAGGCATTAACTTTTTATCAAAATAAACTCATAGTGACAGAAGATAGAACAGCAACTGCCAAATTAACAGCTGTCTCGCCGTGCTTAAGAGGCGTGTAAACTTTACGTTGAGCAGATGCACGGGACTTTTCCATATGGGAGAACTTTATGTATATTGAGTCTTGTGCTGTTGGATGCAGAATGCAGACTGGTGCGACCAGTAGTGTTTTTCACAATGGGTTACGAACGTTCGTAAGTATCGCAAACCGTTCGCAAGTACTAAATTCTATTGTAAAGTTACGAACAATCGTAAGTTTATTTCACGAAAGACTTAGATCAAATGCATTCGTAAATATCTTCGTAAGTCTACGATCAACTTTTAGTCATCGTTAGTATTGTACATATGATCAAAAATTTGGAATTCTTTATAATGTTGGTGTATTTCGGTACAAAGTGAATTTTAATTATACTATTTAAAAATAGTATAGAAGATGGAATTGGCTGCCCATTTGCGTCGCATAAATAACACGAGCTCTTTAAAGAGAGCGGTTGCTGTTCGATAATTACGCACGTTTTGAAAACCTACGAACGTTCGTAACTCTTTGTGAAATATATACACAGCATCAATAACAGGCATTTTATGCTACGATTATTCGTATGTTCGTTTGTAGCTCCGATTACTTTTATAACCTTTTGTGAAATGGATCTTACGATCATTCGTAGCCACGATCGTTTTTCGACTTACGATTGTACTTACGAATAGAAGTTACGATCACCTTTGTGAAATACACCCCGGGTGTGTAAAATGACAAAGCAGAAGCAAGATAAACCCTGGCACTTTGGTGTCCCAGAATTAGGGTTAAAATTCCAATATTCTGTTGGACGCACTGACTAGAATCCTGTCTTCTGATTGGTCAATTGAGGCTGTTCCATGTTACTCCCTGGCATGAAACATTGCATTGGAGGTGAATGTCTACAAAATTGATCTTTGCAGCTAAATTATTGTTTGTATCTATCCCTTTCTTTGATATATTGTGCATAAATATGTCTGTCAACTTTAATGTAAGAAAAAATTAATGAATCAGAGTGGAAACGTAAAATTTTTTGGAAATATTGGTTCATTCCATAGACATCGCACAGTAAGTTTCACGCCAGTAACAATGAATGAGTATGCCAAATTCAACAACTGCCTCCGACAGAACAGTACACATCATGTTTTGCTCTGAACATGCTGAAGCATGTTCTGTATTAGAACATCAACAGGTTTTCCTTGCTGATGAGATGGTAAAGTTCAAGCCGAATTTCTTTTAAATCAGAAGCTGAACAGTAATTTGTTAAAATTTTTAAGTCGTATTAAAAGGACAACACAGAACAAGATCTGGGAAAATATTCATTTTATTGGAATTTTAATGTATTTTATTATGTTTTTTTTTTTTTTGCAGCATCAGAAAAACTACTTGTGAAAACACTCTTATCATAAGATAAAGACACTACTATAGGAGGGACCCTTTAGATTGGAACTTGGAAGCATAAGTTGGTATATGGTCTGCACTTTGTAAGAAGTCTTGCATCAGCATCAGAGCCATGATAGGATTCACAAGGAAAGTTTCATCGGATAGTGGAATGAGAGTCTAATACAATATGAATATATTTGGATATTTGGTTTCTATTGCATATACCATCATGGAGATATTCAAAATGGGTAAGTAAGCAAACCACGCGAGTCAAAAAAACTGCAATAATTAGATGGAAGCCATATTGTAAGAACAAAAGTGATTTCGAACAAATAATATTATTTTCTAAATAGGTCATGAATTAAGCTTTCAAACGGTGGAAGAATGATGAAAATTGATAAAGGCATTGCAAAGATACCCTTATTTGAATAATATGGTATGAAAACAGTTCTGTCCAAATTAGCATGCCTCGTCAAATGAGTGAGTACCAATATTGGAGAGAGTTTCTTGCCAACACCTCTTGAATAATAGCACAAACCGATTACTTTGCTCCAGTGATCTGAAGGTTATCTCCTCTTAATATTTTAATTTACAAAGGAAGGATAATTTAGGCAGTCTTTTCAAGTGCAAAACGACATGTGTCTGTGTTAGAAGGGAGGGCTTATTAATCAGTCATTGTTCAAAATGTCTCAAGATCAGATCACCAACGAGCAACATGCGTGCTCTTAATACTGAGGTTTATTTTACAACCAAATCTCATGAAGAAGTCAAACGGATATTCCGGGTTGCATTCCCCCAATCGAGTGTACAATGCGCATCCACCATCTACTAATAGAATTCAAGCGAAATTCAAAAGAACAGGAACAGTCCATAACCTAAATAAAGAGAGATTTGGAAGACCGCGAACAGCAAGAAGCAGGATAAACGTCGACCGCGTTCGTCAAACATTGTCAAGGGATCCAGAAGTGAGCTCGCACAGAAATCCCCTGCAGAATGTGTCAAAGTCCACGTTCAACCGAATATTGAATTTTCAGGGCCACCAAGCTCAAACGGCCCTTTTCAAGACAACAGAAAACAAAAGAGAAAAAGATAATGTCAGAATTGTGTCCTCCATAAATAAAACATATGCATGACAGTTGGACAGAACCGTTTTTATACCGTCCTATTCAAATAGGTGTATCTCTATGACGCCTTTATCAATTTTCTCCATTCTTTCACCATTTTAAAGGTTATTCTATGATCTATTTAGATATATACTTTTTATGTTCATGATATTTCTTGTTCTTAAAATTTGGCTTTTATTTAACTATTGCAGTTTTTTTTGACTCACTCGGTATAGCTGGCCTTGCATCAGTAATAGATGAATCATACCATCCGATCAATTTGTACATATTATTCCAAAAACGGCTTTATGTATTGTTGAAAGTTTTGTACTGTAAAAGGTCTACAGCGGATAAGATAATTTTTTTTTGTTAACTTCAAAAATATATATTTTGCAACCAATATCATAAAAAGCATACACTTTGCTAATTTTGAACATTATGAAAACCCTGAAATAACCATTTTTATGTTTTTTGATCATCTTCTATAAATTAACCTAAATTGTCTTATTTTCCTCAATTTTAGTATTATCAAAAATTTATAAAAAATGACAAGGTGTTGCCGCAAATAATTCTTTAATAGTTAAAGAGAGAAAATTACATAAAATGCCTGAGCTGATACCAGCTATAAGCTAATATTAAGCACTGGTAAAACTTACAATTGTTATGCCACATAGACAGATTGCCTTCATGACAAGGTTATTAACATTGAAATATGCGTGCTATGCCCTCTGTTGAAAAGGTTATTTTGTTAAATCACTTATCATAAATGGCTAGATATATTGACTGCCCTCTACCCAAAGGCAGGGTTTGATACCAGAGGAGGGTGGCCATGGCAACTGTTGCAGGTTGCCGTACGGTATCATAGCCGATCCCCCGGTTGCGTCCATGTCCTATACCGCCTCTGGCGTAAAGCCGTTGGGATTCGTGGAAAAATACAACTTCTGGGATGGTCACTAAAATCATTTTCCCAATCGGTAAAAAAATATGATAACATCTATAAATAGTGGGGTTTACGCATGAACCCCAGCGGATTTAGAATAACATAATTATGTTGATTACTATAAGAACACTTTTGTAATTTTTTGAGGAAAGGTAAAAATATGATTTTCGTAATATTTTCTTCAATACGTGACCCAATAGAAATACACATAAAACGTATCCTAAATTCGCGTTTTAGAAATCCCTCGTCCCTAAATCTAGTATACAAATATTGACTGCTTTGAGGGGCATGGTTTAAATTATATTCCCGAGGTGATCTAAAAACCATGAATATGCCCGAAGCGAAGCTGAGGGCATATTCATGGTTTTGAGGTACCAAGGGGAAATCATTTTAACCATACCCCGAACAAAAAGCAGTAAATATTCGTTTTATATACCGAATATATAGATTTTTGTCCTCTGGTTGGTTAAAAGAACCATTTAGCACTAAAAGCGCATGATGATAATTTACGATATTTGTTTCTCCTTTCAGTGCTGACCGCGTCGTATTGTGCGCACAAGATAACTAGCTCACCCACTGCAGCGCGCGTTTGACCATCATGCTTAAGGTCGCGCGCGTAAAGCTCGAGTTACACGACGCAAAATACATTTAGCGGGCATAGTGAATGCTATGCCCCGGGCATAGTAAATTTATAGGGCATAGTTCAATCAATGCCCTCACTTTTAACCAATCAGAGGACTGGAATCTATATATGAGGTATATAATGGATGCTATTTATCGTGTCCTATGCCGCCTGGTTTGATACTATGGAAAGTGGAAACTGGTTAGCCTCTCAGAAACTGCATTTGTGGTAACATGTAAGGAGTGAAGTGATTTTAGACTGTGTATAAGTATTTTTTTTAAATCATCTTGTTTAGGCTTTTGCCAAGAAAACCCAACTCGGTACCTGGTACCAAGTAAGCTTAAGGAAGCTTATCTTCAATATACCTCCAAGATGTTTTGAAATTCAGTTTTGATTGATGAAGACTTCAAGTTCCTGGAGAAAAACCTGCAGAAGTGATCATGGTCTGAAAACCAAATGCACATAAAGTGCCAGGTGCATGAATCGAACCCGGGACCTCATTGGTGTAAAGCGAGGGAACTACCGCTGCGCTAACCCACTTCCCTGTATTTTAGTAGAATTTATAACCCAGTATCCTATACAACTGAACATGGTCTTTGCAATGGGGTATGAGATTAGAATTCCCAGTTTATTTTCTTACGACCTAAAACTGAGATCAGGAGGTCACTACTTCAATCTTCCAGTCTGGCTACTTTTGCAAACTCATTTCCAACGGGATCCAAATATCTAATGTAGGCCTATTTGGGGAGGGTGGACTTTTGCTGATTGTTGCACGAGTTTGGATTTTCCCTGATAGAGTATGCATATAAATCTTTGGATGCTCTTCTATTTAGATTGGGTGAAAAATTACAAAACTTTCGTAGAATATAACTAACATCATGTGGTTTGCGTGACTTTTTGCGAATTGGACTCTCAAAATAACTCAGAATTACAGCTGAAGTACTTATTACATCAAATATCTGCCTGCAGGCGGCATAGGACACGATTCACTTGATTTAGGCTGAGGGATTTCTGAAACTCAATTTTTACATTTTACGTGTATAGCAATGGGCAGCCACGAACTATGTATTGAAAATATTACAGAAACTCTTTCTTTTCCATTGATCAAATAAATTATAAAAGTAATGTCACAAAATTTATTTTTTATAGATTTCATCATATTTTTTACCGAGTAGGAATAATATTTTAGCGGCCATTCCGCATGATCCCGGAAGTTGTATTTTTCCACAATGTTTTCAATGGCTTACTAGAGGCGGTATAGGACATGAGTCACATATAAATAGAAAACAACGTTCCTAGATACTTAAATTTACCACTGTTGTGGCATCATTAATGATTTCCCAATATCACTTGGTTTGATGTCATATAAGGTCTCTTTCCAAAGGACTAGTTAAAAGATATTATCAAATTGATCAACATCTTTTGATCAATGTTTAAAGCAAATTGCTACAAAAAGTGTCGCACTTTGTTAACAGAGCCCTAATCTGACTTGCAGGTAATGTTAAAGTTCTCTATAGTCTTTGTAAAAGAGGAAAGAACATAAGGATCCTTCGTTATTTTACTGACTTTGTGCGACCGGTTTTATTTACAATTTACAAAATTGACAATAATCTTTAATTTTGTTGTCACAACTGTTATTTTTTCTGATATGGAAAGACAATGGTCTATTTTACAAAATTACAGAATGTATTATACTTTTTGAAATAGAGGCACATTAATAACTGTAAACTTCCTTTTGATACACCCTGTATAATGAATAGAATTGAGGACCCTAGAACTAAAAGGGGGTTAAGTCACATAATCTTGAAAATTGAGTGTCAATTTCCTGCTACAGAATTTCCATATCTACATTCTGTACAAGTTTTGTAGTAATTTGATGATCAGAGCATCAGTGTGTAAGAGTCACTGCCAGATACAGCAATACCATTCAAGACAACACAAATGATATTATGTTTGTGCCATTTTCTCAGTTTGTACTCATTGTGACTTAACCCCCTTCTGGTTCTAGGGTCCTCAATTGATATCAATTTTGAACCCACCCAACATATTGTGTAAACATTATTTGATCGATTCAAATTCCTGTACTACATTCTTCTGATCTCAGTAAATTCCGGGGTGGGGGTTGGCAGGTCAAATATGAAATGGATAAGGGTGTAAGGCCTGTATTCTGACAGGCTGGGGCATTCGGTGAGAGCACAGACTCAAAAAATAAGTGGTCATTGGGTGAGCGAAAAATACAAATATATGATGGCCCATTGATCAAAAATAAGGGGTCAGCATGGTTTTGGGCATTCGGTGAGCCAAATTTGGCATTCGGTGAAAGAAAAATATAAAAATTACGGGGTCTTGGGGTAAAAGCACATGCAATTGTAAAGAAATTAGGGGTCTTTGGGTGACAGCAACGCTGAAAAGGGGGTCTCTTAAGCCTGACATATGCGTTGCCTCCAGAAAGGGACTCCCCCCAGTAAATTAAATAGAAGCTATTTTGTCACTGGATGGTTGATTGAATAAACATTTCGAGAAGTTCAAGTCAGGCTTGACATATTAGGGCGATTTCATTATGGATAATCAAACAGAATCAACATGTTACCAACAAAAGGTGTGCAATTTTTTTATGCTAAATTAATTTGAACTGTTTTTAGTGGGGATTGATTACCAGGTTACTCATTTTTAGCAGGATTGTACGGGGTACCACTTTTCAGATTTTTGTCTGAATTCCTATGTTTGTACAAATTAGACATATTTTAAAAATTCAGGGAGTTTCTGACATTTTCAGAGTTTTGAATAGCATATATAGTGACATCCATAAATGTAACCTGGGTATACTCAAATATAATGCTGCAGGCATAGCGTGACCATAGTTTTTCAAAACACCCCCTAAAGGGTGATATTTTCTGAAGCCAAAATATACCCTTTTCCCCCTGTTCACCCTAAATGGGGATTTTACCATTACCATTTTAATACTAGGGTTTGAAAAAGTACCCTATTTCTTGAAAATGGCTGCTTTTGTTATGCATTATACTTGAGTGGCAAATCAGGCCAGCTGGTTTATGAGTATTGGTCATTCCCATCTTCTTGAAATTTTTGAATGGGCCTCTTGACAAGATAAAGTGAGATAAACTGCATGCATGCAGTGTTATCTGTATATTTTATGTAAAATGTGAATTGATTCCCAACCATTATTAAATCTTGATGGAAACTAAAGTGATTTCATTTTATTTGGAAACATTCACCTATAATTCTAGGAGGCTGAATTTTTTTGTCATAAAATCATTCAAATTCAATTCAATTTTTGATCATAAACTGAATATGACTTAATTCAGGTTGATCTCTTCATTACACTCCAATACATCAATTATACACTGCCAGTCTTTCTGACCATCAGATTGTGTAAACATGTCGTTATAGCAACTGTTACTATGGTATATAATATAAACAATAGGTGCTCTTTATTGGATCATGGCTTAAAGGCTCTGTCACACATCACCGTACCGTGCGAATAACGTACTAATAACGTACACTGTTTGGTCATCGATATACATGTATTTCAATGACCAAACCAGTGTACGTTATTAGTTCGTTATTCATACGTTTCGTGATGTGTGACAGAGCCTTTAGGATGGTGCTTTAATTAGTTTTCAAGAAAGTGTAAAC
>JXSR01S022666.1:21202-31331 GCA_000969725.1 Ophiothrix spiculata
CATATTAACAATAAATGATATTGTATCGCCAGTAAAATGCAATAGTTGGAATGCAGGAAGAATAATTTTGAAATCGCAGATCTTTCGCTTGTCATATTACACAATGAAATATTTTGATAATTATTTAAAGGGCAGTCTGTACGAGTTCAAAATCATGACATCCTCAAATTATCCCCTATAGAAATGCTTCATTTTTGCATTTCAATACAATTTCAAAATGTATTGCAAGAGTCAAACATTCATCAAGATTATTCTTCATTGTTAAAGATGTTACAAACATGATTAATGATGCCAAATCAAAATATTATGAAAACCAAATTCTACAGTGTAATGGACAAAAGGAAGTCTTTAAAGTTGTACTGAATCTTCTTCATCAGAAAGGCAATGCCAAGCTGCCTTCTCATACCTGTCAGAAGGAATTAGCTCACAGATTTAATGATTATTTTGTTTCAAAGATTTCTAAAATACGCCAGGATCTTGATTCTAATGCATCACTTTCATCTACTTCACAAACTGTGACTCCTGAAACATCTATATTATGTACAACTCTTTCTTCATTCATGCCTGCCACTAAAGATGAGATTTGCAAACTTATCACTCCTTCGCCATCTAAGTCATGTGCCTTGGATCCGATTCCAACATGGATTCTTAAAGATCATGTCGACATTTTGGCACCAGTCATCACTAACATTGTTAATCTATCTCTGGAAAACGGGACATTTCCAAACACATTTAAAAATGCCCTTGTATCCCCGCTGCTAAAGAAACCGTCCTTGGATGTTGACAATTTGAAAAATTTCCGTCCTGTTTCCAATCTGCGTTTCATCTCTAAGATTGTTGAAAAGGTCATCGCAAACCGCCTTACGGAACATTTAACATCAAATAATCTATATGAACAACATCAATCTGCTTACAGGAAATGCCATGGCACGGAGACTGCTCTTCTGAAAGTTCATAATGATATTTTGCGAGAACTGGATGGTAAGCGTGGGGTTTTCGTAATTCTTCGGGACCTCTCAGCTGCCTTCGACACCATTGATCATGATATTCTGTTCAAACGTCTTGAATCGATTGGTGTTGAAGGTATAGCTTTGAGATGGTTTCAGATCTCAGGCTGTCAACATTAATGGACCTGTTTCTACGCAGGTGCCACTTTCTTTCGGAGTGCCCCAGGGATCCGTGCTTGGACCAATACTCTTTACAATTTATTCTTCACCAATTGCTAACATTGCTCGGAAACACGGTTTATTCGTCCATGCATATGCAGATGATACGCAACTGTATATACCATTTAATTTAAATGATCCTATTGATGAATTGTCTACTCGTGAACAAGCTGAAGCTTGCATCTTAGAAATAAAATCATGGATGTCAACAAACAAGCTCAAGCTAAATGATGAAAAGACTGAATTCCTTATTATGACTTCAAAATACCAGCAACACAAAAAAATTCTTGATCATTCTATAAATGTCGGTACAACTAAAATTCATGCTTCAAAAAGTGCCCGGAACCTTGGAATTGTTTTTGATAATAACTTGTGTATGGACCAACATGTCAAACGTATATGCCAATCTGTTTATTTTCACATGCGAAATATTAATAGTATTAGGAAAATCCTAACATATGAAACTGCTGCTACCATCATTCATGCACTTGTTACATCACGTATTGACAATGGAAATTCTCTGTTAATTGGCATCACTGATCGTTTACTTCACAAACTTCAACTCGCTCAAAATACTGCTGCTCGTGTTCTAACAAAAACAAGAAAGTTTGATCACAAAACCCCTGTATTGAAAGATCTTCATTGGCTTCCTATTCGTGAGAGAATTAACTTTAAGATACTTATTTTAACTTGGAAGGCTTTGAATGGCATTGCACCAGATTGTTTATTTAACCTTCTTGTTCCTTATGTTCCAAGCTGCAGACTAAGATCTTCTGATAAACAGTTACTTGTTATACCACGGGCTTTATCTGCATTTGGAGATCAAGCATTTTCCGTTGTTGCGCCAACGCTCTGGAACTCGTTACCTCTTAACATAAGAAACTATGATTCATTTCATACTTTTTAAGAACTTGTTAAAGACTCATTTATACAACAAAACATATATGTAATTGAACTTTACTTGATCTTTTCAATTGGTTTTATCTACAAATGTATTTTGTATTTTATTGTTTATATCTTTAACTGTATTGTTTTGTATTTCATGTTTGCGCCTCGGAATAGTACTACTAGATTGATGGCGCATTACAAAAGATTATTATTATTATTATTATTAAAGGGGTAATTCATGATCCACTTTTCACCCTCAAGGTCACCTCTATCAAATTTGATTTTTTTAGCTTAAAAGAATCCTCAAGTGGTATATGTTGCGATCCCCAAATCATTCTTTCATATGTGCTTGCATTTTTGAGAAAAGCGAGAAAATGTGTCATTTTCTAATTATTGTCGGGGCCCCGACAGTAATTACAACACAGTAGTCTATGGGGATTTTCAAAATGCTGAAAAGCTTGTAACTTGGAAATGAACGGTCGGAATCAAGTGAAATTTTCAGTATATATTTATGTTGTACTCTTCTTTTTATTTAGCTAGAAAAGAGGCCACATCAAAATCATGAATTGCACCTTTAAAGATAGGTACTCCGATCTGGTGACAAATTTAACATATACACGCTTTCCGTATTTGAATGAAGGGTCATCACCTACATAAAGCATTTGTATAGTATATTTCGCACACCTTGAGCCAAATTAATGCTACAGGCAAAAGTGTGTCTGAGAAATATATTTATTTTTGTTAACATCACTTTTGGACCATATCATTTCATTGAAACATAATATGGCCGTGGAAATTTACAGGGGTTATGAGAAAAATATGCACTTTCATGTGGTATCAAAATCTCCCAATTTGATTTTGTGAGTGAACGTGATCGGAATACACACCTTTCAATTTAATAAACTTTTCTTAAATAAAGGATCTTGCTGTTAATTCAAAGTATTGCTCTCCTTTCCTTCATTGCACAAAATAATGGAAAAGTCTGTGATTTCAGTTTTATCAGAATTGAAGATTTTTTTAAATTGTTGATTGAAGAGATTTTTTAATTGTTTTTTTAAATTTCAAATTGACCCATCAACAAATAAATTCCAATCAAGAATCCCGGCCAATGTTCTCGTCAATTGTATTGATTAGTTCAATCAGTGCTGATTGTTTTGGCTAATTATTGTGTTGGTCAATTGCTATGGTGCTGCAAACCAATTATTGGACTAGCTGCTTGATGTGTGCATAGTAGGGTGGACTGGGTCAAACAGACCATCTGGGAACTTTAAACATTTTTAAACACATCAAATTATTAAAGCAGGTCCATAGCCAATATTTTACTAGAAAGGGTGTGGATGAGGATGCGGAACTGCAAAAGCAGACCAAAATTGGACCTAAACCCCTTACTCTTTAGGAAAAAGGCTTTTTTTGCAGCAGAAAGTGGACCTTTTTAATTAAATTTTGTCAATTGGGGGACACCTACTGGCTATGGGCTTGCTGTAAAATGCACTAATAAATAGATATTCATTTGAGAATTCTTTTATATACTGACCTGGTATACCGAGTGAGTCAGAAAAACTGCAATAGTTAAATGAAAGCCATATTTTAAGAACAAGAGATATCATGAACTTGAAATGTATATATCTAAATAGATCATAGATTTACCTTTAAAATGGTGAAAGAATGGGGAAAATTGATAAAGGCGTCGTAGAGATACACTTATTTGAATAGGAAGGCATAAAAACAGTTCTGTCCAAATGTCGTGTGTATGTTTTATTAATGGAGGACACAATTATGGCATTATCTTTTCTCTTTTGTGTTTGGATGCCCTGAAAAGGGCCGTTTGAGCTTGGTGGCCCTGAATATTCAATTTCCGGTTGAACGTAAATTGGGACACATGTAGCAGGGGATTTCTTTGCGAGCTCACCTCTGGATCCCTTCCTTGCTAATGTCTGACGAACGCGGTTGACGTTTCTCCTGCTTCTTGCCGTTCGCGGTGTTCCAGGTCTCTCTTTATTTAGGTTATGGATTGTTCCTGTTCTTTTGAATTTCGCCAGAATTCTATAGATAGTGGATGCACATGGTACACTCGATGGAGGGAATACACCCTGTTTCAATCTCCGTTTCACTTCTGCATGAGATTTGTTGGTAAAATAAACCTCAGCAATAAGAGCACATTGCTCGTTTGTGAACTGATCTTGAAGCATTTTGAACAGTGACTGATTAACAAGCTCTCCCTTCTAAAGACATTATCCCAAAACATGTCATTTTGCACTAGAAAAAACAGCCTAAGTTATCTTTTATATGTAAATTAATAGATTAAGAAGAGATTTTCACTAGAGCAATGTGTGTTGGCACGAAATTCAATTCAATATTGGTACTTACTCGTTTGACGAGGTATGTGCATTTAGACAGAACTGTTTTCATACCATATTTTTCAAATAAGTATATCTCCGCAATGCCTTTATCAATTTTCACCATTCTTTCACCGTTTGAAAGCTTAATGCATTACCTATTTAGAAATTAATATTTTTTTGTTCGAAATTACTTTCGTTCTTACAATATGGCTTCAATCTAATTATTGCAGTTTTTTTTGACTCGCGCGGTATACATATCATTAAGCTTGAAATTTGTAGGTTTAATTTTTTTTTCGAAAATTTTGCATATGGTGGCATGTCATTAGGTGGGTATGCTAAAAAGGTGGTGTTGTTACATTTTTTCATGGGTTCTCCAACTTAATTTGATGTAAATTCACTACTCCTTGGCCTATGGACTTGTTTAATGTCTCATTTGAAAGGTTACACTTTCTGCTATTTGTGGCAGTAATTTGGTCTTCATGGGTTACATAATTTAAGAGAAACAATGGTTTGAACTTGGCAGTACAAGGGTGGTGGTGCCTAAGGATGCGGTGCCTACGGATGCGGTAGATAGTCAAATTGAGACAATATCACCATTTCGGAAGGTTTGACACTGCTGGAACATTCACAAATGGATTCTGTGACCTCTAATACATACAGATAGTCACCAACATGGCTAAAATTTGGTATATAACTACAGTAATTGACAAATTTATCATTTTTAGACCTTCCTCAGACCCCCTCCCCCTCGATCGGTTTTTTGGGCAGCACCTTCTTATTTTTTGTCCGATTTTGACAAATTTGGTATAAAATGTTCAGGGGATCAAGCTGCATCAGATAAGAATTGGGACAGAATGATTTGAAACATCACCATTTTCTAACCTTGTATAGCCCGCCTCTAATTAATTGAAGGTTATTAACACCAAGACCCTAAGGTGTCTGTTTCAAGTTTAATGCATCAAACTAACAATTAAAGTGTTTATAACATATCCTGAAAAAATGAACTGTTTACCATTAATCATTCCAATTTATGACTTGCTTTAGTAAAAACAGACAATTTTGAGGAAAAACATGTTTGAAAATTACAGTTTGCATTGCCGTCTATGGAGTAATTAACCATTAATTAGCTCATTATGCCAAAACAAAAGTGATATTTGGCTAAAAAGTTACTTGAATTGAAAGAGATCAATAATATTAAAATCATATCAAAAAATTGTTTTTTTTTACCATTTTGGCCATGTAACACATTTTTGACCCACCTCATGAAATGCCACCAGATATATGTTTGGTTCTCATCATGTATCTTGTCTAAAATGGATATATTGGGTAAATTTTAATATCTTCAGAAGCAGCAAGTTTTGGTGAAATTAGTGTTTTTCTGTCAGATTTTTACATAATTACAACAACAAAATATTTATCCTAAACAGTCAATATATTAAAGTGTTGCAGGCACATTATGTCACAAATATACCAGTGTACATTATTTTGCATGGACCTTAATGGTTTATCCTAACAAATGGCTGATTTTACATGATTTTTAAGAATGTTGGGAGAGGAGGAAGGGGTTGAGATGAAGCCCAAAAGCCACGCTGGATGCTTAAGTGTCCATGGATTTGGTTATAAATCCTCTTTGAATTACTTATTTTATAAACTTTTATAGTGAGGGTTGGGAATTCTTAAAATTACGTAACAGCAAAATGTAGAAAATTAAAATCTTTGTGAAACTGATAAAAAATGGCAAATATAATATCTTAAAATCTTAATTGCTTATTTTGCAGTATAAATATATAAGTCGACCATTATTGCTTACTCATTTCTCAGTTCATATTGTGGCTCAACTTACCACAAGTCCCAACTACCCCAATCCACCCTATCACATAGAACTGATTAAGATATTGATCATTTATGTAAAAGTCATCAAAGATTGATATCCAGTCCATCTTTGGGATATATATTTTCAGGTCTAAATGTACTATTCTGTACCAGGAAATTATCTGAAATAGATTGATTTTTTATTGGAGAAATAAGGAAACAAGGTAAGAAGATAGATGGTTAATAAATTTTACAAAGTGCATTTACCCTATTAACTTAACTAAATGTTCCAAATATGTCATAGCTGAGGTTTACATGTAGGGATCAAGTTGTGGCCATTGGTCAGCTATGGTTTTACCCTGGTGGCTGTACATGGTTCAGGATTTGAGAGCTACTCAGTTCGAATCTTGCATGTTGTTTCCGAGGCTAGAAATGTGAAAAGTTAGACATCGGTTAAGGTTATGAAATAAAGCAAAACATTGTAATGCAGATTAGAGCTGACCAATAAGTCTTGGGGTCTCGGTGCTGTATGTGCCTTTTTAGTCCATTCTCACTTCTGCAGGTTCTTCTCCAGATTTCCAATTTTTCTTAAACCTTTATATGAATTTGTCCAGATCTTTTAAAATATTCTTGCATTTTACTTTGCATGGTCAACAATTAAAGCAGGCCTTGAAGGTTTTAGTAAAGAAACTCCTTGACTTCAGGAGTCTTTGGCCCCTCAACCCCTACCAGGATGTTGTCCATAGATCCCCATAGAGACCTTTACTGGGGTCCTGGACCCCTGGCTGTGAGGTGCACTGCAGGCACTCAATTCGCTGCGCTCCCGCGCTTCGATTCTGGGAAATTTTTGGAAACCATCAATCATAGCCCTGTAAATAATCCGGGGAAAAATCTTTGAAATTTTGAACTTATTTTTGTTTTTTGTTTTGTTTTTGTTTAAAAGACTGGTTGTCAAAAGGGGAAAATTGTGGTTGGTGAAGCCTGTAAAGACACTAATCGTGTAAATTCTGAATTGTCTGTATGCTTTCAAGAATAAATCTAGGTTTGGTTAACTTTTTGGTTTGTAGTTCATTGTACGTTCTACTTGAATAAAATTCTATAGAAATTCGTGCAAATTGTTGCCATTTCCTGAATAAGCTTACCTTTGATTAATGTTGATTTCATTTCACAAAAGGTTCTTGATCCGAAGAAAATGTTTTGAATTTACACCGTAGCCACTTAGTATTTCTTCTAACTTTTAAAATGTTCAAAAACCTAATTTTTTTTATATCAAACAATCTAGAATTATCAAAAGTCATTCAGTATGAATAATTTCAAGTTTCTTCTGACATTTCATTTTCCATTACCATAAAAATGACTGATTTCATGGACCATACATCGCAAGTACAAATCTAATTAAAATGCACTGTATCAATTATTTATTAGCTAATTATCACCATGTGACCATATGGAATAGTTTCAGGTTTTATGTTTTCAAACAAATGCGCAGAAATGTTTTTTAACTTTTTAGGTGCAGAGGAAATGTAGTAATATATATAATACATTTTCAAATGCATTGAATGCAATGTGGTTTAGTTTATGGATAGACTCTGTCAAAAAATGATGCAAATCTGATAAACAGCTTTTGAGATATGGCTGAATAAATGTTTTGTGTGTAAATACTAAGTGTCAAAAGTGTATATCATTTTTAGAAAGTTCAACAGTTTTGTTTCTTCTACAAAGAAAGCACTTTTCTGGTGGTTTGAATGCTTTTTAATGAATTTTTACTTCAAGCTTTGTGTTCTAATAATTGTTGTTGCCATCAGAAAATCAAGAACATGAAAAATAAGTATGCGATTTTTTTTAAATCTTTGAAAATCTATTCTATGATTCATACCCCGGGGGTTACTTACATTGACAAGGTATATGCAAATGTTCATAAATTGGGTGCTCTTTGGGAAAATTTGCAAAAAATGAGTAAAATTGGGTGCTTTTCCATCAAAATTGGTATATTGATGGGTGGGTTTTTGAGCCAAAAATAGGTATAGAGATAGTCAGTTTTTCAAAGTCTGGCAGGCACATACCAGTACCCAGATTCATACAATTTGTATCTGAAATTCATTCAAAAAGAAAGTTAATATGTGACGGTTCGCTACGAATGTCCAGTAAAGTAGGCATTTTCCATTATGAGATACAGGACAAAATACACATTGTTTTCTAACAAAATCGAAATGTTTGCATATTTGAAGTGTTTATGCTATTCTAAAAATCCTTGCAAAATATCATCTTTCATATCAACTCCAAAATATTTGAAAACCAACATTTTCTAAACATATTGAATTTGAAATGTGCATAAAAGAAACTTTTAAGGTGTCTGGTCCACGCGTACCAGTATGTGTTAGTTTCCGAGTACGTAAGTGCCGCAATACGCATGCGCATTTACTCTGAGTAGTGTTTTGAAGCTAAAAATCGCCATATTTTAATATTTTTCTGGAAAATTAGTTCGGTGACCCCCAATTTTTATTTTTTTTTTATTTGAAAGAACATACTTGTGCGCAACACTTGTGAAAAAATTAACAAAAATGCTCGGGCAGATTTTTTGAATCAACACTAAATAATGTAACTTTTGCCACATTTTCCATAGACCCCTGTACTAATTTTTTCCCCCAAACCTCAAAAAATGCTGTTTTTAAACCAACTCTCATGCAAAATCGAGTCCGGTGACCCCCAATTTTTATTTTAAAAATCGGTTCTACATCGACAAAATATCATTCATGCCGATTTTTACTATAGAAATCTTCGGGCAGATCTATTATGGACCAGACACCTTAAAGTAAGATTCTCCTTTTTAGACAGGCAAGCTACGGCTGCCTGTATAATACCATAGGTTTTAACCTGGAAGAACTTGCTGTATACAGATTTTACATGCAATTTGCTTTCAATTGGGTTTTTCTATAAAGTTTGTTTTGTAATTATTAATAAATAAGGTATGTATTACACTGTTGATGAAATCAGAAATCATATTTTTAAATATGAGTGAATCCTAGCTTTATACAAAGTGTTTTGGATATGGATTTTTGCATTAAATTGGTAATTAAGGTTAAATAGTCAATTTCCATATTCTAAATTGTAAAAACAGAACATAAAAACACCACTATGGCAGTTCAAGTTCCAATAACACCATGGAGCTATAAGATAACACTGTGTGTTAAGCCTTAATATCAGTTGTTTACATTGAGGGTCACACAATTGCAGGGGGCAAGGAAGGCAAACCAAATAGGAATTAATTATACCCTGTGTCTCAGAAAAAAATGCTTGCAAAGTTTTACATGTTTACGTGCAGTTAGAAAATTTGCAAAGGCTGCGTGTCATTTGTTTTTCAATAGCGATGCAATTTTCTGTCCGCCGTCCGGAGCGTATCCATATCCAAGTGTTTTGGATGGGGGTCAAAGGTCAAAAGAAATGTCAAATTTTCAACTTTGTCCAATTTCAACGATTATGGTGTCAAATTGTTTGTCTTGGACCAGAGATCAAAAGTGTCAATGGTGACCCCATTGTCCGACCTTTTCCTTGGGGTCAAATTTTTAACTTTGTCCTATTTCAAAGATTAAGATGTCAAATTGTGTGTCTTGGACCAGCGATCAAAAGTGCCAATGGTGACCCCGTTGGATGACCTTTCCCTTGGGATCCACCCCACAACTGAATGATTAAGTAGGCGGTCGATACGCAGGCGAGACTTCTGGTTCGCGAACCATCTTGTTTTATATTATTTGCCTATATAGGCCTATCTAAAATGCAAAATTGCACATAAGACGAATTTAAAATCGTAGTCAAAAGTTTCCCTTTACAAAAATGGACGAAACATGAAAGTCACATTAATCTAATGTTTAAACTGGCAAGTCAACTTCAATTTCCCAACCTTTAAGGGACCGTTCATTATTTACA
>JXSR01S022668.1:19824-31966 GCA_000969725.1 Ophiothrix spiculata
TGTAAGTTGGTGTAGTAGCAAGTTAGGGCATTGTATGAAGCATCATTCTTCAATTTCTCTGGTAATTTCTTTACATCTTCTTCTAACTTGTCCACATTAGGTAGCCCCTGTTAAGCTGCTTTGCAGGTGTTGCGATTTTCTGTCCGTATCTACTCATCAATTGCCATTTTTTAGTGATCCACATGTTGCATCTTACAATAGCTTGTTGACCACTCTCAAAACCTTTTATTGACAAAAAAAACACTTATACTTGGATTTGCAAGACCTGATGAGTTTCAACAATTTTACGACAAATCTCCTGGCTCTTCGTCTGTCTCTATCCAATCAAAGCATTACCAAAATATTTCTAAACTGTTTCCATTCTTCCATGTTCCGCCAGATATCCCAATTAAATTTTGGTGCCGTTATGAATGCCTGGGGCGGGATGTATGATGCATCAAACACTTCTACCATGTTCTATCGCTGATGATCAACTTTTGTTTCCAAACATCTGCTACCATGATGATGAGGAACATTATCAATTATTCATCCTTTCACTCCAACTCCGTCAATAAAATCCAGTATTGAGAAAAAAAATACCACTGTCCACATTTGGACTGAAATATTTCAAAGAATTTTCACCAGGCATTCTTCATTGTTAAATCCAGAATACACACCATCATACAACAGGTCATGTACATCAGGAAGCTAAAACACTAATGAATGCCAACTCATGAAAATGGAGCCTTCAAGAATGCTCTGCACAATGGACTAATTGGCTAATTATGTAACCAAACAATGCCCATAGAAAATTACTAGAAATAGTCATAAACAAGACATTGAATAGAACTAATGGGCAATCAATGATTGGAAGTTGTGAACAACCTTTTACCTGGGGATAGCACTACAATATATAAAATGTAAACTCGCACACAACAAATTGAATTTAATTAGATGCTTTGCTCGAATTAAATTTTTATTCTCAACATATCTGTTTTTTCTCCTATTTCAAAAGCATTTTTAAATAGTTGCTATCTAATTGGTATATCAAGTCATATACCAATTTTTAATATTTATATTTATATATTTATATTTTAAGAACTCAATATTAGAAATATGACAAAATCCACAACATTATTTGTACATCGAAAAATAGGAACATGATGATAATATAAAATGTTCAAAAGACATACGAGTATAATAATATCTTATGATTTATCTGGTGTTTATAATTCTCTTTATTATTAATGTAATTGCTGATCCCGAAACGGAGAATTTGGCGACAGAACACTTGTCACAAAACTGGTGAAAATAGGCATCAAAAATAAAGACAACAATAAGAAAAGCCAGCAGAATTTATGTTGTAAAATGTGATAGCCTTGATCAATTTAAATAAGTAGGTATTCATTTTAAAGCTTATAAAATGCTGTAACAGATTAACTGATAAAATTAAATTAATATCATCTGCAAAGTCACTCCTTTTGAGGTTTGAGAAAACATGTTATTGTACAATCCACGGTAAATTATATTCTTAAGTCCCGAAATAAGAATCAAGTATAATTGACTATTAGTAAGCATATTGAATTAAGCCTTTTTTCAGATTAGCATGGTAAAAAAATACATACTTAAATTTACAAATAAACTATTCTCCCCCCCCCCCCACAAAAAAAACCAGCAGGACAGCCAAAACGCGAGATCAAAGGATGCCGACAAAATTATTAAACACGATGTCTTTGCAGCGCTGAACTGCGCACTTTTGGGGTCGAAGATGATGTTGTTTCCCGCGATATTTTGAAATATTTTCTTTAAGCAATGAAACAAATTATGTTTAGCGACCTGGATTTCTAAAGTTACCACAATAATGTTCTTGAAATACTCTTTCAAACCCATATTTTTTTTACAAATATTATTCAGTTATAATTGTACAATCTTCATCCAAAGTTTTTGTTGTAAAATTCCGACTTGAAACTAAAATGTTTGTTTACATTTTTGTTCTCTGAATAGAAAAATATCCAACGCTCTACAGTATTCAATATTATTTTAATTCGTCAGAACAAACTTTGATTTATAAAAGCCGCCTATTTCCAGAGAAAGCATGAAATTAACAATATATAATCATAACACCCTTCGATTAACATATTTTACGGCCATTTTTACCTGTCTTTGAGAGGCAAACGCGTATTTTCCACTGCGCGATGTTTAGAAAACCCGCGTGGAGTAGCGCAACGCGGAAGAATTTACGCGTTTAGTTTCCTAATTACGCAAACGTGATAGGCTGATGGGGTAAAAATAGCGATGTGATATTGAGAAATCATATAAATATCAACAAAATCCTTTCATGTCAAATATCTAACGTGATTTTGGAAAAACTAATACAAGTAGGTTGTAGATCAGTGATAGATAATTATATTTCCAGAAATTCAGAGATGGGCACCTCGTAATTTTGAAAATATAGATGAAACGCAGTCGACCGGATCGGTTTTGAAGACAAATCTGTGGAGTCTTTTTGCCGGTAATTTGTACAAAAGTGATATGATCAAGTATTAAAACATCTTCAATCTCAATGATTTAAAATAACCATATAATGTGGTGAAGTCTTTGCAACCAAATTCAGTTCAAAGCGTCAGACTCTGTTTTCAAAAATGCAAATTCGAAAACGAATTTTTTGAAAAATATTTACCTTTTGGGATTATTTTTGCTTGCCAAAACTGCTGCGTAAGGCTACGCTGGACATCGCGTAATATTTAATAAATTGACCCAAACGGCCGCTGGCTGTCCTACTGAAATACATTATAAATATAAATTCATATTTCTCAAAAAAGTGTTTAGAGTAAAAAATGTGGTATTATAAATCGATTTCTTGTGTATTTCCTTCTTCAAAAATGCAAACATTTCATATTTTCATTTAAGAAATTGCGAGACAGCGACCTCAAATATACGATGGTCAACATCGTAATACTGCAATCCGCTTTGAGCTATTATACCGTTAATCCGCAGTTGCATTAAAATAAACCCGAAAAATCAGGGGGAAAAAAGACTTGCTTGGTTAGTACTTTTAACTCACAAAAGTACTTTGTTTGACCCTGATAATTTTGCATATTTGTTTTAAATCCAAGTTGAGATATTGCATAAGTGAGTGTAATGGAATCATGAAGGTCAGCATTGTTAATACAAGACTCGATCAGAATTGTGGTCAAGGAAAATAAAGTACACGTACTTAGAACATGAAGGGATAAAACCCACCAGTAAATGTTGTTAAATGCCTTTGTTCTCATAAGAGAAATACAATGTTTCTTTAAACAATATCACGAACCTGTATTGCATCAATTTCTTATAAATTGTATGCAGATCTTTGTTATAACTATTCACGTATTTTTAGTAAGATTTTAACCTGACACTGCAGCTACATATCAATTTAGTATTCTTACCATTCACTAGAGTATATTTTATCATTAGTAATGATAAGCCAAAAAATATAGATATTTGTCATTGAATCTTGAAGGTAATTTTTTACTGATATTGACAATTATAATTATGGTAATAAAAGAGGTAATAGTATCAGCATGCATTAAATGTCACGGTAAAAAGTACAATTCCATTTGAACTGTCGTGTACTATTTTTATTAGTATAAGTATTTTAAATATCTAGATGTATCATATATGGTATTCAAGGAAATAAAAGAAAAAGTAAAAGCATAAAAAGTATATAAACGCAAGTCGCATAGGGGAAACATCCAGAGGCATGTTTGTTACTGTTTAATGGTGTACATACACAGTGGGACGTACTGTGTAAATAATAATACGAACGTAGTCAATGATCTGTGCTCACAAATTACATCAACGGTCATTCATCGGGAAATGACATGTTACCAGGATCTGAATGATGCAGATATTTAAGTATAGTTATTTCTACATTTACTGCACTTTTAAGCCCTATTTAGACCATTTTCATTAGTTTTTAACTCTAATTGGAATCTAGGCTTAACTTACCCCTTTAATTTTTTTCAATTTATCTTGTTAAAACCTCGTTATTAACCTTGTGAAAGAGGTTTGGTTTCATACAATAAGAGATAATCAGATAAAAAAGTAAAGAAGAGCACATGAAATCTTATCGATCCTTAGCATTTATAAATATATTTAGTCTATTATGTAGGTTGTTGAAAATGAACTTCATGTTCTACCAAATGTTGATATACCTAATTTACCCCAGTGAAATCGGTGTAAATTGGTCTGGTTCGCAACTGTTAGGGCTATATGTCACACAACACATAACCGTATATAGCCACAAGTGTCAAAAAACGTACGGAAGTTTCACAAACGAACGTATGCAAAACGGACGGGTGAAAAATGTATTAAACGAATACAAAGGTATAGAACGTACTTCTTACATCATAATGTTTAAACAAAACAGAAGTTTGTTTAAGTACCCGTACTTATAAATCTATTTCTGTGGTGTGTCACAGAGTCTTTAGAAAATAAAACATCTAAAAGAAACATGTTTCCGCTAACTGTAGCTTTCTATTTTACGTTGAGTAAAATACTTTTATAATCAAAAGCTGAAAAAATGCGATATTCACATGCAATTCAATTGGTCATGGATCTGTCATATCTTACAAAAGTAATCATACTCTTTAGACACAATGTACCAAGATCGTACCGTGATTTGTCACGAGAATTAAGTTTCAATTGTATTGTGAATTTGACAATCAATTTTTTCATTTTCCTTATCTTTTTGGACAGAATAAATATTAGAATTTTTCGAACACAATTGTTCAATCCAAAAGGGACAGTGTAAAGATTAAAAAGAAAGTTCATCTATGATGTTGATAGAATGATTAATCACCATCGTCGTCGTCCTCCTTCTCCTCGTCGACGTCATCGTCGTCGTCATTAGCCGTTGATGATCCAATGCAGAGTGAATACTCTCCAATATAGCAGCACAATGACATGTCTTGCGTTTGGATTAATCTAAACTATGAAAAATAGTGTTGAGATCGTCAGATAAGACAATATTATTTTAAGTCTAAGAGTGGATTAAAACCATAGGAGCTAAATGTGATATTGTATATGTACAAGAACACAGAAAAATAAATTGAGATGTCCCTTACATTTACCCATTTGTTAACCCTCGTTGTTGCACCCCCCAAGCTTTTCCCCGTAGCATAAAAACGCAAAAGCAAGCGACCCCAAGCTTTTGGGTAATCTCTTTAACATCCTTTGCGGTCATTTTGATGAAAAAATTAGGGGGGTACCACCTAAGGTGGGGTTAGGGTGGGCCGTCAAAGTTGGGGTGTAGGGTGGGGGGGTTGTTGCAACCCTGCGACATTTTTGATAATTTTAAATCGCCATTTTGAAAAAATACACATGCTATGAGGCTGAAACTTGCAGGGTATGTTAGAATTGTCATTTCCCTTCATTATATGCAAAAAAACCGATAAAATTCCGTTATTTAGAAAAATTTTGATTTTGGTGGCCATTTTTGCCAAAATTTTGATTTTTCCGATTTTCGACCTTTATGACGTCATAATTACGTAACGCCTTGGCCGATTTTTGTGATCTTGGTGTCGTTGGATAGGGGAGGACAATACCTATCTATTGATAGCAAAACCAAGTTCATAGGGGGTTCCGTTCCAAAAAATTTGGGGGTTGCGTGCAACCCCCCCCCCCCTTGGTTAGACGTGTTACAAAAAAGGCTTGGTTAGACGAGGGTTAAACCAGGGGCCAATTTTACTATACAGGGTGGTTCAAAAAACTTAGAACCCAAGTTCAAGGTGACGTTTCAGACAGCAATTGTACCTTAATCAACTTGAATTTGCACAGGAATCATTGTTGATACCTTTTGAACAATCCCTGAAAGTGTTATGCAATTTGCATCATTAGGTCTTAAGATACGGCTCTTTATGTAAACTGAAGGTGATAGAGGTACAATTGCTAAGTAAAAAATGACTTTGAACTTGGGTTTTGAGTTTTTTGAACCACCCTGTATATTGTTGCCAACATTTTGATTTTTCCGATTTTCGACCTTTATGACGTCATAATTACGTAACGCCTTGGCCGATTTTTGTGATCTTGATGTCGTTGGATAGGGGAGGACAATACCTATCTATTGATAGCAAAACCAAGTTCATAGGGGGTTCCGTTCCAAAAATTTAGGGGGTTGCGTGCAACCCCCCCCCCCCTTGGTTAGACGTGTTACAAAAAAGGCTTGGTTAGACGAGGGTTAAACCAGGGGCCAATTTTACTATATAATATTTAGCGATGGACGCTAACCCCTTTATGATCGGTAATTCCAAAAATGAACGCTAAATAGCGGGTATTTATTACGATTACTAGTATCTTTATAGAGTCCTTAATTTCAGTACAAGTGGCACCTTCAAAAGACTTCTAAACGAAAAACTAAAAAAGATGATAATATGTTAAATGTCCTTGTATAGAGATGTCAAAGAATATAAAGTGACCGAGTTAAGCAATTGCTGTTAAATTATCCCTTTAATATTTACCATTCCAAGGGTGCTTCTTATCTCAGTCAAACATCCAGCATACATACTCATCGGACTCGATCCAGAGATTCTTATTTCTTTGTTTCATCGCATAGCTTCAACCTCCTTTTACTACAATGCCATTCAGGATTGGATTGCACTGCCACCAAGCATCCAACACATCCCAACTAAATATGTATTCAAACAAAAAGTGAAAAAAAAACCCCACATCTTACTAATGTCACGTTGATCCAAGAAAGGGATGAATTTACTGTCTTGGCTTATTTTTGGTCCATTTAACTATTTTGTCTCCATTTTTAAATTTTGTTTTTCTTTTCCTGCATTTCATTCACGGCCTCTGCTTTCGTTTATTGGGACCCCATTGGAAATAAGCGTCTTTTTTCTGGTAGGCTTAATGGGTTATCTTGGTTTTGTCAGCGTTGGTGTCAGTGTATTTCCACCCATGAGTGGTGTTGTAGCAGGTTCTGTAATTTAATGTAGTTTGTGTAAATTTGTTCTATTACTATATTTATGTTATGTTCATGTTGACAATGCCAAATAAAAAACAAACACATAAACAAACAAGACTTTTCAGACAATCTACTCATCTCCAAATATATATCAACGTGACGTTATTCGCCAACTGATTTCCATAATTGTGTTTTCATTGGAAAAAAAAGACCCTATGTTATAAAACTTCCTGGATACTGTAATCCTTTATATGCAAAAACTTAATCACGTGCATGACTGAATTTTCTACATTCAGGTTATACGGTTAACGATCATCCTGCTGACAGCAATTGTCACCTGTACAGGAATCCACCTATGAGACAATTTTTGCACCATAATGTACAAAAGGGTGACTGAGTAACTATTCTGACAAAATTCATTGATAAAGCACTTTTCCCTTCTGAGTGAAGTTTAAACCTTCTTCATATATTTATAGCCTTAATCATAATTCTATAAAGAAAAAGATGAATTAACCTAAGCCTGATAAAAGAGGACAAGTATCAAATTATAAGTTCTTATAGATTGCGTTTTTTTACATTCTATTTCAATAAAATTCAGCCATTGATGCATCAAAGGGTGTATTGTATAGCAAACAAAAACACAATGCTACAGGCCGTTCGGGTTTGACACTCTGTATTTTAGGGCGCTTGTACTCTGAAATCTGTCTAAAGCCATGACAAACCGTGACCGCCTTGGATATCACTAGATGTGTCGTGGGAGTTTCTTCAATCTCATTTTGTTGATGTTCAAGAGAGAGAGAAAAATGACATGTTTTTGACAGTTGGAGAAAGGTAGCTTGGACCACTTTTCAATAATAAATATGGCGCCCGCTAATATGCTTTTGTATACGTCATAGGATGTCTCAAAGCTAGAATGAACGTGATATTAACTTTACATTTCTAGATAGCTTAAGTATAATTAGTATATTATTTCAATTTAACTGTTGGACTTAGTTGTTTTGCTGCCACTATTTTTCCTTTATGTCAAAAATCATAGCGTACCGTAACCTACAATCATTGGTATCCAGGCGTAGTGTTAATGAGATTCAACTTTTGTAAGGTATCCTATATGTTTAGTATACGAAAGCTGATTTACATTGTTGGAATTCTAACCAAATAAGTCGGATTTTTTTTTCTAAATCAGATATATATACCACGTGAATTAAAAAAAAATGTGCACGGATTAAAGATGACCTTGACCTTAATTTAAGCACTAAATTATAAGTTTATTGTTGTGTTAGTAAAGCATATTTATTATACTTTCAAATGCAGAAAAAATGATAGAAATCGGCTGAAAAAAAAAGATATGACCAATTTTGTAAGTACGTCTATTTTTCTTCCATTCCAATGGGATTTACACAGTTAAGCAAGAAATAACATTATTATCATGGGTTATGGTATTATGATGAAAGCTAAGAAGTGAGAGTTTTGTTGCCATTATTTATGTAACTTTAATTAATGGTGGAACTGGCGTTGTAAATAAAACAATACATGTAAGTCAGTATAGTCATGTCCTGTTAATTGCATGATTAAATATTGCACCAATGTGTATCTAAAAGACTTAATTTTGGTCAACGTGGTCAAATGAACCAAAAGCATAAGAAATGGACAGAAACGTAAAGCCTGAATCGTAGTTTTATTTTCCTTTTTTTTTCTGGAAATGTTAAACAAATAAAAAGTTTTCTTACGACATTTAAAAGGTATTTAACCCATGATCCGTAGTTAATAAACAGGTTATGAGCACTGTTCCACGTCCTCAAAAGTGTGTTTTACTTGAGAGGCTTTTTCTCTCGAATGATTGTCACTGAGTCGATTCACCTGTCGAGTAATACGAACTGTTATAAAAGGTCTTTACATCATCAACAGACTGACTATAGGCCATGATATTGTTACTGCAAGATCTTGTGCTTCCACCGATAGGCTTATTGCCTACACGTATTACAAAATAGGCGGCAGCGGTTATACATAAAAGACAAATATTCAGGGCATCTACCATGAAACGTCATGCTGTGTCGCAACTTATATTGATGAAATGCATAAAAAGAGAGGATCAACAGAGGGATGTTTTAAATATACTTTCACTAACGACTAGTACACTCTCAGATATTTATGACATTAAGGTGTACACCTTTACGATTTATTTTTCAAAATTCTGAATAATTTGAATAATTTTACTTAATAGATGTTTTCAAAATGCGTACATTGTACAGGGTGAGTCCAACTAAAGTGTAATTTATCAGTATGAGATATTATATTGCATGCGCTTTCATAGAAAAATTATTATGTTGAAATCGGACAAAGCATTCTAAAGTTATAGTCATTTGAGTGGAGGTACCACGTACCACAGCGAACAAACTACACTTACGTGTATACAGGTAACAAATGATGTTGTTTGTTCAATTGTTATGATAGGAATGACTTTGGAAATAAAATAACAAGAACAGAATAGGCTGTTGAATGTGGACTGTGAAATATCGGGTAGTGGGTTGACTCTTTAGGTTTAATCTTCAGTTAAACCCAGATTTAGCTAAAAACATTTCATGAACACGCGCCTATGTTTTGCATAGTAGTAATGAAATTAAGAGACAAATATTTCTATGAATATATACTGCCAAATTTATTGTCGTAGAGCAATTTTACAGTTGCTATGGTAACAGCAGCAATATTGGATTTGAATTTACCATGCTTACGTAAACCTGTTTTCTGGAGAAGGAACATAATTTGTAAAACTGCTATCAGGATATCTGTTTCGCTACAGAGGTTTTTTTTCTTGCATATTTTAATCCCTGAATTGACGTTAACTCAGTTAAGCGATTGTTTATTGGAAAACAAGTTTTGACAGACAAATATCTAGTGTCGACCAATCTAAAGCTATATTTCGATTTGGCGATAAAGACAAAAATGGCGATAAAATGTTATTATAGAAACAGAAAATTACGCTGAGAAAATGTGTATTTACATTACACATTCATTATCAAGCCATCAACAGTTCCTAGAAGTGAAAAGATTTTGGGTTTTTTTTAATCAACATATATCCATAGTTTTAGTACTGTATTACGTTGGACGGGTATGCATTGTATTGTATAATTGTCTTGTATTATATATTACTTCTAAAGTATAGTAAGGCCAAATAAAATTGATAGTTTGTCTCAAAGCTCCCACGCATATGTTTTAGTGCCCGCATTAGTTTCCCTCAAAATCCTAAAAATTGATTTGTTTGCCCTTTTTATTTATTTTTTCACCGAAACTGTGAAAAAACAAATAACAACAATGGTTAGTTTATTTTATTTGATTCTTTATTCTGTTTTTGAGTTCTAAAAAAGCCATCATGTAAATATATGAGGGGGTACATATGGAACTCTTGTAAAATAGCACTCAGGACTTCTGTCACACACAAAAAAAAACTTACAAAAAAAAAACCCGCATTTCGCATTAGTTTTTCAAGAGAGGAGAGCTTTGAGACAAACTATTTATTTTATTTAGCCTAATCACACTTATAAATGAAAATATGTCACTATAATTACTTGTACCAATATCATTCATCCATTTTCCATACTTTAAAACTGCGTAACGCACCACGAGATTCATAATTGAATTGGCGGATACATGTAAAGCTGAGAAAGAATGTGCGTCTTGGCAAGATACCAAATCAAATCAATGTAAGATGTCATCATACCCGTAGGGTGTATTAGTTCATGGTATTTTTTCTATAAGTTCAAATAATTCATCGCAGTTGATATTCTTACATTTTGAAACTAAATGAAGATGCTATTTGACCGGGAGCGCTCTGACCTTAAAAGACAACCTCATCATTCAATCACCAGTACTTAGGATACCACGAATGAATTAAAAGCTTTGATGTAAAGAGCACAGAATCCGCAAGATAAAGCATTAGTGAATTCTTTAAGTAGCCGAGAGCTGTGTTTTTTGTTAAACAGAAATGAAAGTTTAAGTGTTAATTTTCTTGCTTAGGTAAATATAATGATGAATAACACCTGCAATTCAGAAAGTGTAATACATGTATATTAAAAAGAGTAAAGACACAGCTTAATGTCATATTTACGGAAAGATTTTTTTATTAAAAATACTGTATTCAATTTCGTTCAATAATATTAACAAAAATAATGCAATATACATGATATTTGATAACGACGTCATCTTTATGTTGATTTAATATAAGGTCAAATCGACCTCATTTGTGACCGTCCGTCTCCAACGAGCCTTAATGCAATAAACTTCATTTTGCGCTACAGGTGAAAATACATGTCAACGTCGTAATTTACCGAAATTATTTTTAAACAGATCCACATTCATTGTGCTTACTTCCAAACACAAGGAAATTTTTATTTGGATCAGGTGAATGTTTTAAATCAAAACTAGCTGCCAAATTGGCACCCAGTAGCATTTGATTTCTTGAAAATCAACCGAAACCAGAATTTAAAAAAAACAACATTTAGAGTTATTACCAAAAGATCAAATATTGTCATTTACACATTCAAAGTAGCACCCTTACGGGCACCCATAATGAGATCCAAAATTACTTACAAAATATATATTAAATATTTTAGTTGTTTGTTACGTTCATTTTGGACACATAGTATAACAGATTTAATCAAACCTTCAATGTGCATTTTTTCACATAATATGCATATTTCTTTCACTTACTAATGTACTTTGTTAAGTAAGCAAGTCAATGTTTTGCCCTTCCTCAAGTGGCACCCATAATAAGATCTTAAATTACTTGCAAAATATATCTACTAGTATTTAATATTTCAGTTGTTTGTTGCGTTCATTCTGGACACATGGTATAACAGATTTGATCAAAACTTCAATGTGCATTTTTTCACATAATATGCATATTTCTTTCACTTGCTAATGCACTTTGTTAAGTAAGCAAGTCAATGTTTTGCCTTTCCTCAAAAAAAGAGTGAGTTGACGCATCTTATCTAGTAGTGCTCAATCGGAGGCTATGAACATTAAAAAGCCGTTGGCTATCGACTTTGTCATCTATCGGACTGATTAAGGGGTAAGAGAGTCCATTGATGGTTGCCATGAGCTAAAAAAACTTTTTTAACATATTTGACAAGGTTAACATTATAGTAATAAAATGAGAATCCAAAAATAGTAAAAAGTAGACCAGAAATGTGTTTTTTAGCCCAATTTACGAAAACATTG
>JXSR01S022670.1:45646-55695 GCA_000969725.1 Ophiothrix spiculata
CCCCCCCGGCTGTGAGGTGGGTCGAAAAAGCCCGGCTCTATAAGGGTTAAACATAACCCTAAACCCTTACCCTAAATTTTGGGACCTAAAGTATACTTGGTCCGTTCTTTTAAACCCAATCTGAATCTTATCACCTTTTTTTATGCACACAGACCTGTTATGTAGGTTAACTTACCCTTCCAATGGCTGCTGGGAGTGATTTGCATTTCCGCAGTTGATCTTTAGCACCATTTTGAATTAATTTCTTACGAATAGGCAGTGTGTCTGCATAGACAGAGCCGCCATTCTCTGTCGCCGGTGATAATAGCACATCATCATCCGGAGGTGGGTTCTTTCTTGGTTTTGGAAGAGTACTCGATTTGCCATTGGGTAAAGCTGGCATACATGTTAATTTAGACTCATCATTTTCTAATTGATCCCAAGTCATTACATGTCTTGGAGATGAATCTGGAGACAGGTCTGGAGACCATGAAGGCGACCATGATGTCGGAGAGAGATTAGGTGAGATTAATGGGGAGAAATCTCCTCCGATAGCACCGTCTGTTTCTGTCATTGCTGTGTGGCTGTGCATCGCATAAAGCAATGTATTATTTAGTCAAAATCAATCCATACAAAAATTGGAGATAACTGCAGTATACACTTGTGGATCATTATGACCAAGTTCTTATACAAATTTAAAGTTGAACTTGAAGAGATACACAGGAAATGCTTCCAGGTGAAAAGACTACCTTTTCAGATTAGTCATTCCCAAGACATTTATACACATCAAAACAAATGGTAGCATCCGGTTGGTTACCTACAAGATGAATGCCATAGCTCAACGTCATGACAGGAAAATGGTTAAATCAAAGCAGATAAAATGTTCGTTGATTCAAATATTTAGAATGAATTCATGACATACTATATCAAGGCGTTCCAACACTCTAAAGCCAGGGAAATTACATTCCAGTATTTTAAGCCATTTCTGCTTCAATACATGCATAAATCAGGAGACAGATATAAGCAAAAATATTATGCTGATAATTTCTCCATGATGATTTAGATCCAACCCCATGGGTTATAATTAGACTGATTCTTTGAGCATCTACAAACAGTATCAGAGCTTGATGAATTTTTCATTCATAAATTCAAGCAGATCTTCCCAATTTGACAGTTAATCCATTACCGTTGCTATGGCAATATCTCTTGATTTTGAATGCAGAAGTAGATAACTCAAAGATGTAGATGTATAATTTGTAGTAAGAACAAGCTTGTGAGCATGTAATAACAGAGTCTGTATGCAATGATAAAAAGTCACATACATTTAAGCAATTTTGCTATGTTTATCCTAAAATATAACTGAGGTAGTTTCTATAAATTCACAGAATCCTGATGATGATAATATGCAACAGATTTGTTGTATTCTTCAACAAAAACTGTTATCAGCAACAAGTTAAATATTTTAGTGTCAAATAGTGTGTATGCTGCATATCACAGAATATCACTTGTGATGATGAGATGCGCTCCATATAACACAGATGTTGAACCAAGATACATACACCAGATGTCGAGATATTCCTATGCTCAAACCAAGGCAAGCTCACAACACAACATCCTCAATTTGATTTCAATTTCATCTCATTTCATCACCTCGATATAAAAACAGATTTCCAACATTTGGCAACTGGAGTGAATTCCGTATTTTCATCCATGCATGCATTCTGATTCATTCAAAGAGCAAAGACTACAAAATAAGACACTTTGATGCAAACATGTCATATTTGAGTGTCTGTATAATTGTGTTTACAGAGCGAGGTGGAATTGTACGTGGTCTAGTTGCAGTCACTCAGCATTGAACATCTAATTCAGCACTGGGTTTACTAATTGCGTGCTCCCACAAGATTTCTAACTAGTCTGACATGTGTCTACAGTATAAAATTCATTAATTTATAATTTGTCCAATTTATCATCTGTTACAATTAAGAGATGAGTGAGCTTATTATCCAGTAAATGTGTGCATCAACTAAATGGCGATACACTGCTGGCTCGTGTTTAATGGCGATACACTTCTGGCTTACTTGACATCTACATACATATTATAACGTTAAGTAAGCTGACTTTGACTCGGCTAAATCATGGTTATCTGCAATTTTACTCAAAATGATGATTTATTCCGGTCTCCATCCATCACATCTAGTTTAATCAAGCATGTAGTCAATCAAGCAAACATTCCATCATATGACCTTGCTGGCTGGTTGTCATGACTCGCATCCGCGTTATGCCCGCTGTGACGTATACTGCTCATTTCTAGCTCCAAATTAACGAGACCCACCACACCAGGATAATTCCACTTCAATTATGTTTGTGAGTTGTGAACCCATCCATTTGCTCCTTAATAGTTACCATATGTATGCCAGCATCTTGTTAGCTGTGACCTCCTCCTTCCTCAAATCACATCGTTGATGTGCACGCATATGATTCCCTTCCATTATTCCTCTCACGCTAGGCATACTTGCTTACTTTTAACTTGCCTGTTCGTACATCTACCCAAAGATGCATGCAGATTTCTCATTCAACAGTGATGCTCAGTATAAAAAATATACAAGTAAGATTATTTTTACAAAAATGTGTTTGAAGCATAATTCAATTTCCTATTATAAAAAATAAATGACTTTTCTTAAAAATTGTATGTAATAAAGGAAAAATTGAAACTTGCAAAATATAAACCGCCTGATTTTTCAATCATCAAATCTGAAGCAAAACTAAAATTTTCAGCCTGCAAAAAATTTGTATCACACCTGTGCACAGGTAAGCTAATTCATGCATCTCTTCAGGCTCATCCCAGGTAACAGGCCACAAGCATAAAATATCTTGTTGATTGTACGGACAAATTGCACTTGTGTAAACTGCAATTTGGGCATAAAATCAACAGCAAAAATGTGAAAATGTATCTCTTGAGGGTATCAAGTGGTACATTTTCTATCACCAACAAGAAATGAAACATGTAGACAACCATTAAATGCAAGAATTAATGAAATGAGTGGTGCTCTGGCAAAATGAGCGGAAAGTCGCGATTGAAGATTTTGAATAAATGGCTGCCAAAGTAAAATATGGTGAAATGAACAAATTTCTTTTTTTGACATAAAACGTATCAATGCATTAGTGTTAATCTATACCTTGCATTTTGAAGGTCAATTATGCCGGGAAGTGCAATAATTCACGGGTAATTGATCGCGTTTTGCTATCATACACTATAGTATTCAGTAACTTTAAAATCGATTTGCGACAATTTCGTCTACAGCCAAATTTTGAGTGGACTGCCTTGTATTTTGATCTCTAAATGACAATTGTAGAAAGAAAGTATGACATATTATATATCATTCGAAAGCTGAGATTATAGAGAATTAAAATATGTCCTAAACTCAATTTTGAAAATCGCGACTTTCCGTTCATTTTGCCAGAGCACCACACAAATAGTAAAATAGACTGAGCTATGACAATAAAAATACCAAATTGGAAATAGTAAATGAATAATGATGTTCTCTTTCCTTTGGTAGAGCAAAGTTAAAGTAACATCACATGAATCAAATATTCAAGTAAAATCTAAAATTGTCTGTTGAATGAATAATTTTTATGGATATTTTTTTGCTAAACATTAAGCCTGAAAGTCAAGTCAGGTGGTGAAAATAAACTATTTTACGCTCAATATTTGGTCAGTATACAACCAATGGTAAATACAGACTCTTCATATTTCACACATTTTGTAAAGGTGCTCTAATGGACAGCATATTTTGTGACTCATCCAACACCAAGGAGCTATGCCCCATACAAGGTCTGTGTCAGAGTCTCCCTTAGGGTGTCTGGGTATTTCATGACGACATATATCGGTCTGTATCAGAGATTGCCCTTGGCAACATGTCGTGTCGGTAGCATAATAATATCACTGATGTAGGTACTTAAAGCAAATGAAAAGATTACTAGTATTACATGCCTGAGTACGCCCATGATTTGCTAATACAATAACCCATTGTCAATTACAACAGTAATTCTTAATAATGTAGTCAATCTAATTAAGGTCAAAATTAAATTACCTTTAACTCCTCATTGCAGATCAGTTGGATATTTGAATTTGATTTTTTCCACAGGTTATTTACATGGTTTGTCACTGATATTTCAAAGCAGTAAAAAAAATAGCCAATTTCAAGAGCTGTTGTATATAACTTGGTCTACCACTTTCGTCTTTTCTCAGCTGACTACATGCATCATATATCTATTGACTTCTAATTTGAGCCATTAAAGGAACTGGCCTAGATTCTTTCCATTAATTGAATACTCCAGAATAAGAACATCCCAACTCCAATAGCTCCCTTCTGTTAATTATATTTATAAAATATAAATGCATACAAATTTCTGAAAATGCTTTCACATCACTAACATTTCCTTGTCAATATCCTAATCATATTGTCACATTTGACTTGTTTAGACATTGTTAGATAATTGTTATAGTACATAGTTGCTATATTTAAACAGCCATTACAAGAACATCCCAACTCCATGAGCTCCCCTCTGCAACTATATGCTAGGAAAATTATCTAACAATGTCTAACAAAGTCAACTACAAGGTCAAATGTGACACTATGATTGGGATAAAGACATGAAAATGCTTTCTAGTGATTTGAAAGCATTTTCAGAGATTTATATGCATTTATATTTACATAACTTAACAGAAGGGAGCTATTGGAGTTGGGATGATCTTATTCTGGCGCATTCAATTTTTACATGAATTGGTAGATCATGTTTATAGTAATATAGCCTACAAGTAGTTTTCCATGATTTTGAAGAATATTAGAGAAAATTGCAATTCTTTACCTACTTTAAACTTTTGTGCCGGGTGAAAACAGTGTCTCTAGTTTCAAAACTTGAAGATCTTTTTTCTACACCTGCGATGGGTAAAAAATTATTTTTGATGAAATCGTTTCTCCTTTAATATGTATTAAATTATCTCTAAGAGCTTTGTTTGACCTTCTATCTGGTAAGTCCATCTGGGGTACAAATTTAGGATTTAGAAAACATAGTATAGTCACACCACAATCAAAGAATGATATTGCAAATTAATTAACTCTCAATTTGAGCCATTTGTTTTCTGTGTAAACGTTTGTACTTTTTGGATGTTACTATACTTTTAAGTTTTAGTTAGAGCATTTCCATAAGTTTTTAATTCTAAGTGGAATCTAGGCTAGTCCCTTTAACCAATTCAAAACAACCAACCTATCCACTGACTAACCAATCACCACAATTCTCATCACATTAATAAATTTGCTGTGATTATGGCTGAAAAAATAGTTCTTTTGAGCTACCTAATATTTGGTGCAACAAGTCTTTGTTATCTTATAATCTGATATATAGTTCCCCTATATTTTCTATTAATACACGTCTAGCCCTTTTCTATTCATAAATTATCCATTGTGTTTCTTTTGTTTAAAGTTCGTTGCCCTGACCAATATTTTTAAGAATGAGGTCTAGAGCTGTTATCTAACAAAGCATTTAGATAATGTTCTGGGCAGTGAAGTGAGACGAGATGGAGAATTAGAAACACTGATTCTAGTTTGACATTATTATCAACAATTATTATGCAGTCATGAAGTCAGCGAATTAAATTGGTAACCTTGATATTTAAACAAATAGGCCTATAGAATTAGATCTGAACCTGATGACGGCGTTTTACGTAATAATGGAAAACATATAAAAACAAATATCAAAATCATTCCAGCTCTGAGTTCGAAAGTACTTGTTTGCATTAAACACCATCAGGCAAATAAAGACTCCCAAAAAAGTATCGCCTCACCTCAAACAAATGGCTCCTGTACCAATACGGAATACGCAAACATAATTTAAAGTTTGTGTGTACAAGCACTGGAGTTTCAGCTTTCATTTGACACCCGGTATATATTTTTAATTGAGATATTAGGCTAGAGGCTTAATATTCTTCAATATTATTTTCATTTTACACTTTTTGAGTCAGGAATTGTCCTCAAATTTTGTAGATTTTGGGGACCTTATTTACTGCCGTGGCCACGGGCCACTGCTAAGGTCGTCACGGGCCAGATCTGGCCCGCGGGCCTCTATTTGAGAAGGCCTGATTTAGTTGCTTAGGCATATAGGGTGATGTTTTAATAACTAAAAAAGCACCATTTTGTATGCGCAATTATCAATGATTGCTATACGCAATTTCATGGTAGAACTTGTCCAGTTTAATCCCAAGAAATTTCTGTGACCAATTAAATCCAGTGATAAAGCAATGAGATTATTATATGAACCATCCCCCTTTGTCAAACATTGGGGGATATAACAACAGTAACGCCAAAACCATAGTCAGCCTCCAAACAAAATTTTCCCTACCAAACATTTGGTCGTGACGTCGCCAAATATTTGCCATCAAATTTAAAAGTATGAACGGGTAACAAACATTTGGTCCAATGCATATGCCAATTCAATAACATGTGCAATCTAGCGTGAAATTTTATTTGGTCTCATCTCGGTGTTGAAGTTAGTTTGTTTGGAGTCGCTCGTCATTTTGACGTCACGACCAAATGTTTGATAGCGAAAATTTGTTTGGAGGCCGACTATGTTTTTGGCCTAATTTGGAGACTGAAATAGAATATTGCAAAGCCTTTCTTCTCTTTATGTACTTTTCTGATTTACAAGGCATGAATCTAACAAACCAAACTTGTCATTTTAATGATGAAAACATCTTCTATTTGAAAACAGATCAGATGAATATTCAGATGACTCATCACATAATTACATGTCTTTAAATACAATGCTTGACTAAAATATGATATGAATAGAAGATGTATGCCTATAAGTGTAAATATTTGCCAATGGATATATTTGACATATGTGATGGCTCACCCCGAAAAGGGGGACTTTACGACAGAATACTTTTCAAGAAACTGGTGAAAATAGGCAGCAAAAATAAAGAAAATAATAAGAATTTCCAGCAGATTTTCTGTTGAAAAGGTTCACGGTTTGACCCAGGTTTGGCGGACATCGGTGTGAAAAAATTATTTAGGGGTGAAGATAAGCTTTAAAAATGTTTGAATGAGACTTTTCTTATGTAAAATTAACTGTATTTTAATATTTTCACAGTTACGAGTCTGTCAATTTTATCAGAAAACAGTAATTTTCGAATTTATGACCGATTTTGACGAAAAATGTGCATTTTTGAGTGACAAAAATTTTCAGTACCTGATTTGAAATACCTATACACTCAAAAATATGCACTAGAGAAGCCTGTTTTGCTAATTAATTAGTACACAATGGTTATATAAAATAAATTAACCAATTGTTTTTATAGTATATTTCATTATTTTCATTTTATAGTATACCCAAAACAAACCCAGTAAGCTAAAAAAAATCGAAAGTCATGGGTGACAGGGGGCGCTTCATTTTTAACACTTTATAGTATTGCTTTAAGAGAACGAAAGAAGCTGCAGACCTGAAAATTTAATCGATGATGCACATAGCAAACTACTATATAGGTTTGTACTTAACTTTTTGATAAACTTAGTAATTTTTTTGAATTTTTTTTTTACGAGTTGCGGGTCCCAAATTTTTCGGCAAAATCGGCCACTTTCGTCAGTCGTACCGAAAAAACTGGACATCCGACATACTTCAAAATTTAAAAGTTTATACCAATAACAATTCTGAACATGGTTGTGGTAATTAATTTAAGTCTAATTGCTCATTTTTTAGAAATTTTTTTTTAACAAGGTTATCATCAAAAATCAACAGTTTTTAGCTATTAGCGTTATTACGCAATCACCAGAAAAACATCAATATTTTGAATTCTGAGTACATTTTAATGATTTCAAATATGTATGGCTGCGATCACATAGAACTATACTATTCGGGTATACGGTGCACGATTTCACCTGTGCACGCATATAGATTCAATCGAATTTGATGCTACCGGGTCACATAAGAGGGCACTATTCGATAAAACGAATAGCTCGCCGTGCCTGTATAAAATATAGCCATGCCATCGAATAGCGTATAGCGAATACCGTATACTTCTATGTGATCGCAGCCTTACACTCTCATTTCACAAATAGATCCTCATTAAAGAAGCTTCATTCTCAAAAATATGTCCCAGTGTTTCATTTTTAACATGTTTATATATGACTACAAGCCATCAATTTCTCATCGTTTTAAAACCCGATAAAATAACTCCTGTATACACTTTCCTTCGTTACTGGAAACAGTTGAATTTTTTGTACTTCTGTTTTCAGATTCAGATTTTATACAAAATTAAATTAAGAAATTTAGATTTTAAGCCATTTTGTCCTCAAAACCTGGGTCAGACCTAGAACCTTGTAAAATTTGATCACCTTTCAACAAGTAAGGTGTCATTTTAAAGCTTAGAAAATACTCTTACAGATGAAAATGAAATGATAAAATCAAAATGATATTAGGCCAATAAAACAAAAAAAACAAGTTTGTTTCTGGTAACATGCTTGAAAAGTACAATGCGATATGCGTTTTTTTTTACAAAAAATGCTAACTTGATCAGCTGATATTCAGACTGTAAAGCCACGAACATCAACACGCATGCATTCATACTAATTTGACCCAAAGTTTATGAATGATTAATTGATATTAAGTTTTTTACGCAAGTCTCCAGTAAGCTTTTTTACAGAATTTTATTTATCAAAAATATTTGGGTTTTTCTGATACGAAATATGAAAAAAAAATAACTGCGGGAAATATGTACACAGAAACCAACTTGCCAGAAACAAACTTGTTTCTTTTTTTGGCCTTATCTGCAGAGTCACCCCCCCCCCTACCCACACACACCAACCTTTGACAGACCATAACTATAACTTGACTTCTGGTTAAAAATGGTTAACGTTCAATGAGGTGTCATTTTAATTCTTATAGCATGGTCTTTGCAAAAAAGTGAAAATCATAAGAGGCTGCATTTACGATTGGTTTGAGATGAACGGTCATAAATCATTTAGAAAAATATTATCTGTCCATTCATTTGTAGCATGAATAAATAGAATAGGGTCTATACCTTTATTTTCTATATCACAAGCACCATATTATAGGGTATACTTTGGGTATAACATTTTTTTTAAATATATTACAGTTCACTCAAACTTAAAAATGTCAAAATTCACAAATTTAAAAACCTGATTTAGTAAAATCTGACAACTTTTCCAAATGCAAAATGGAGTATGAACAATATACTGTTATATAGTGTAATACAGAAATGCTTAGAGTCCACGTGGGACCTTAACATTCACACAATAATCAAGTGACATCTTAATACATCACCAAAGATTCTTTGACATCACATAAGGCCCTTAAACGTCAATGATGAGTTTCCCGTCACATTTTGCTCAGCTAATAATGAGGCAACTTTTTCATTATTCATTATTTTTGAGATCTATTACTTTGCGCTATTTTAGGGGGATCTATAATAGTGTAATTCAAAAAATAAAGATGTAAGTTGAGACTGTTGTAATCAGAATTAAATTTGAAGCGCTCTCAAGAGTCATTTAACGATTCTGAGCTCAGAAAAAATATGAAATTAATTCTAAATAGCAGAAAAAAGTAAAAAACTTTGTTGTAATTGGCTGATTTTAAAATAATGAAATATTTTGGGATTTTCACCTTTGAAACGCGGGTCCAAAATCATAACGAGGGCGGGGGACAGGAAACTCATTATCGAGTTATAAGGGCCTCATAGAAGTAGCCTGGGATAGCAGGCATGTGGTCATCTAGGGCAGGGAACTACCGCAAGGTGTATTGGTACCCTATAATTTCTGGTGAAGGAAATCACCGAGACAAATCACAGAAATCATAAAGCATTACTAGCCTAGTAAGATTTGCATTGTAGTGAAACATTTAATTAGAGATCAAATTTGCCACTAGTATTCAATCCTTGCTGTCTCACTGAATCTGTGCATCATCAATGTGACTCAGCACTTGGCATTGTAGCTCCATGAGGGCTCCCTTGAATACCTGTGCTTAGAGATACACTAGCATCATGGATCTTACAAAAT
>JXSR01S022670.1:55745-69100 GCA_000969725.1 Ophiothrix spiculata
ATTTAACGATTCTGAGCTCAGAAAAAATATGAAATTAATTCTAAATAGCAGAAAAAAGTAAAAACACTGTTGTAATTGGCTGATTTTAAAATAATGAAATATTTTGGGATTTTCACCTTTGAAACGCGGGTCCAAAATCATAACGAGGGCGGGGGACGAGAAACTCATTATCGAGTTATAAAGGCCTAATAAAAGTAGCCTGGGATAGCAGACATGTGGTCACCTAGGGCAGGGAACTACTGCAAGGTGTATTGGTACCCTATAATTTCTGGTGAAGGAAATCACCTAGACAAATCACAGAAGTCATAAAGAATTACTAGCCCAGTAAGATTTGCATTGTAGTGAAACATTTAATTAGAGATAAAATTTGCCACTAATATTCATTCCACAATCCTTGCTGTCTCACTGAATCTGTGCATATCAATGTGACTCAGCACTTGGCATTGTAGCTCCATGAGGGCTCCCTTGAATACCTGTGCTTAGAGATACACTAGCATCATGGATCTTACAAAATATTACTATGTCCAATGGAAATGTGTAATGAGTTCAAATGCATCTTTCTGTTGAATTAATAAACCTTTAAGCCATTTCAGGGTTAGAAATTTGTGAAGATTTACAAGAATCCATCTAAGATCCATCCTTGCAAAAGAATTCTATAAGAATCCCCAGATTCTCTAGCATTTGATCTAATGTACACTTTAGAAAAGTTTAGCAGAATCTACATCAGAGGAGGGTGATCGTGGCAACTATTCTGGTTACCAGTTAGGTAATCGTGGCTGACCCCTTGCTGCTATATGCCCTGCCCTGTCGCCGTATACAACTAACTTCCAATATGGCAACTAACGTTATATTACTAAAAAATATCTAATATCTATAAACAGTGCGGTTCACCTGTGAACCTCAGCAGATTTGGAATAACATAATTAGGCGTAAAAAAAAAAATTGATGTGTTGCCCTCGCCCGCCCGGTCGTAAATTTCGAAATTCTACGACCGGCATTTTTATTTTTATTTTTTATTTTGTACACATTTGTTTTAATTTGTTTGATATTTACGTGTTTTTCGCCTTGAAAATGCAGTAAATACTTCGGCGACTCGACGGACATGTTTTTGTTACTTTTGTTTTGGAAGACTCTATTCGCAGTATCGAATAAATTCGGAGTATCGGACTGTGAATAAGAAGATGCCGATGCCATGCATGTACCTAGCTAAATAACAATTTGCAGTATCTGCAGTACTGCGAATAGTAGACGAGCTGCTTCTTATTCGTTGTACGATACTGCAAATAGGTTAGTTTTTAGCTAGTCTCTTGTAATACTTGAAATCCTCGATCGCGAAACTACTAGTATGCGTGCAGGTACGTAAAAGTCTAGCACTCTCTGTGCAGAGGTCAGCGATCAGAAGTCATCACATTCTTTTTTGTATGTATATTCAAAAAAAAAAAATCAAAATTCTTGAATTGGAATGAAATAAATGGAACCGGAAGGTATACTATCTTTTTAGTTACGAGTTTTAATAAATATTAGTAAACAACAATTTTTATTTTATTTTTTGAATCATTTATTTGTCAAATTTTCATGAATATATTTCGCACAAAAAACACTTCTCACCTCACATATTTTGCATTGTACCATTTATCTCAAGATCTGGAGGTCATACTTACATTAATACTAAAAAAAAAAAAAAATAAATCCGACCGTCCGGTCCTCCCGTTTTTTGGCCTGTGAGGGCAACACAACAATTTTTTTTTTTTGGCCTTATGTTGAACACTTTTGAGAAAAGGTAAGAATATGATTTTTGTAATATTTTCTTCAATACGTGACCCAACACAAATAAACGTATCCTAAATTTGCATTTTGAAATCCCTCGTCCCGAAATCTTGTAGCTTCTAGTAAATCGTGTCCAATGCCGCCTGATCTACATGGATTCTACTCAGAAAGAATCAAAGAATCTTTGCAAGAATTGATTCTCAGATTCTGCTTGACCTTCTATACTAACCCTGCATTTCAAACTAAAGTGCAGTTTGAATGTATGTATTCCTTAGACTATTCAAAAGAAGTTACATGCTTGAGGCTTGGTTTGAGGGCCAGATACAACTGAACTTTTTATGCATGCTCCCTTCATGTTTGGGCCAACATTGGGTTTGCACTGTTTGGCAGCTGGATTCAGCCCATATTGCTTTCAGACTCCCTGCCCTATATAAAAACTACATCGGCAAGTATAGTCAATATGTTCAATGCAAAAAGGAATTTGTTGCAATATGGTTTTGCCTTGGCATAGGTATACTTTTGCTAATAATAATAGATACTTTGAAAATCAATTTATCTTTTACTGCATGGCATATCATATTTCATAGTGGACAACATTGAAAGAGATTGCTACCCTGGTCACATAACCTTGCGGCGAGGTTACGATGTGTTTACGGCGTCATACCAGCAGACACCGATCAGACACCGATCAGACACCGACCGGTGTCCGACCAGAGTCCGACCGGTGTCCGGACGGTGTCTGTGAGCCGTAGAGACGCCGTAAGCATGCTGCAAGAATTTAACTCTGAGTTAAAACCCTGCGGCTTGTATACGATGTCTTTAGTTATGGTCTCATATGGGAGTCCGACCGGTGTCCGACCGGGTATCGCAAGCATTCTGCGGTGGCATACCGATGTCATACCGGCGTTGCAGCATTGCGGGGTTGCGGCGTTGTGGCTTCTTGCGGCTTATGTGACCAGGGTGTCAGTGACACATAGTTTCATGCCTAGTTTATCACGTCCTTTGAGGACCTACAGCAATGCTTGTCAAGTATTGATGGTATACAAATAGAAGAATGTCTCTTTGGCATACTATATAACTGATGGATTGTCGATTGTTGTCTTCACCTGCCTACGATTTGAACCTGATGGTATACCTTGGGTAACAAACCTGTTATGTTTGTTATTCCTATGATGCCTTTGGAAACTAGCTATAATGAAATCCACTGAAAAAAGAGTTGTCACAGGCAAATTGATGGTAAATCTCATAACTTTTTGAGGAAAAAAAATCAAGTGCTTATTATTAAAATGAAGTTGCTGGGGAAAAATCATTTCTTTATAATCTGAAAATTGTTATATTAGGATTTAAAAACAATAAAAAAAAATATACTTCTTAAAGGAGCTTGGTCCGATTTCTCAACATTTAGTTTTCAATGACATATGAAAGATGACCACTCAAGAGGTTTCAAATTTCAGAATTGGTCAAACCGTTTCGATTTTATGGACAATTTTGTATTTAAGAGCTCTGCCTATATGTTACTGTGTAAAATTAATTATGGTTACCATAATTAGGCACATTATCATACATATCCCCAAAACGGAACAAAACTCAGCTGTGAAATTTCACATGGGTACACACTAAAAACGACGGGGTCAAAATACCTATTCTTTTTCGGGGTCAATATTTTTTGACCCCACTCGTGGTTAAATTCAACCATATATCGTGGTCATTTCCTATTGCCAAGAGTGTCGAAGAAATGTTGTGACCCCTTTCCCGCAGTGATTCTCATTTTTAACGAGAGCGATCTAGTCACTTGTGCGGACGAATATGCAACAACCCAATGCATCTTTGACTAATAGCAGTAACATAATGACTTTAAAGTGTTGTAATATGCAATAAAACTTAATTATTAGGCAAAGTAATTGAGAAATAATGAACAATTGTTTACTCTTGTCATGAATAATGCTACAAAAGCACTCGCCCTATTTTGTGTGGACGAATATCGCTGTGCAGAGGCCGATACGATCGCGTGAGTCGGAGCGTGCTTGTGAGTGGAGAAAAGTTGAGTTGGTGATAATGGAGCCTTCTGAACTGTTAGAAGAATGGACCCGGGTTGCAGTCATTCTCTGTCGCGATAATTCACTCTGAAACCATTAACCCTGATCAGGGTCACCTGATCAGGGTCACAGTCATAAGAGCCCGTTCATTTTAAAAAGCATATTTAAATTCCTAATACCATATACTATACTGACTGTTTGAAGCTGTTTGTTTCATTAAATTTAAAAAAAAAACCTGAAAGACAATATATATTATATACAATTACAATATTATTATAACATGTTTAATCGGTTTGGACTAAAACAGGTACTCGGAATCCGGGTCAAAATTACCGCTATAAACACCACAGAAAATATATACTACATTTAGGCGGCCCTTCTAAACATCTCAGCTGGTGCAAGTCCACTATTTGAGGCTTACCCAGAGCTAGTCATTGCACTCTTGACTACATAGAGGTACCTCATGATGATGTGACACTTCTCGACATTGCTCAAGTTAAGTACCATATGGTCTGGTTCCCTTTGAGAAGGGCTAGAGATGCTGATTTTTGATTCATCCGGTAAAAATGGATGACTAGGTCAATGGGGTTATATTAATTTCACCCTGAAATATAGTTAACTTTTAACCCCACCCGGGGTTGTTCTTCAACCACATTTACCAGTTAAATTTTTGACTGACCCCACGGGGTCATATTTAACCCTTTTTTAGTCGGTGCATAGTTGACTTGGAAAGCGGGGTCAAAAATGACCCTTTTGGGGTCAAATTTTGACCCCGTAGTTTTTAGTGTGTAATGAGAAAAATATGAGCAACATTTTGGTGCCAAAATCTCAAATGCTCCTCATGTAAATCATTTTGTTTATTTTCATATGTAAAGGGCCTCGGGCCTTAAATACTATTAAATGCATGCAGGCACCAAATCAGTGCCTAGTGGAAACACAAAAAACAAAAAATCTCAAAAAGTTTGAAAAAGTGTTAAGGCAATCGGACCATGCTCCTTTAATAACAGGATTTTTGCTATCTCTATTTACTATCCAAACTGTAGATGATTTAGATACATTCCAAATCAGCCAATTATCAAACATAATTTTGTTACATTTTTAGTCTCTGAACAAATTTAAAGCATATTTTACCTTAATCATTTTGGAATTATACAAACATAATATAGCCAAGATTGCACATGCTATAAAGAGATCTGACTATGTCGGTGGATAACTTCATAATATCCAATATCTTATTGACTTAGGGCGAAATCATACTCGGCCTCCAAACAAAATTTGTCCTACCAAACATTTGGTCGTGACGTCACCAAATATTTGCCATCGAACTTAAAGTATGAACAGATAGCAAACATTTGGTCCAATGTATATGGCAATTCAATTTTCTTTGGTCTCAACTCGGTGTTTGGAGTCACTCATCATTTTTACGTCACGACCAAATGTTTGGTAGCGAAAATTTTGTTTGGAGGCCGAGTATGTTTTCACCCTTATTCTATTTTCTACAATTTAAAAATGTTTAATTTAATAATTAGTTATTGTTATAGCATGAGCGAATAAAAATCAGCAGACATTGGGGTCAGCAACCATGGCTGTTAGCAAATCAATTTATTTTTTTCACCTGCGTTTACCTAGTCTGTGCTACAGACCATTTTACTATGAACATGCTAACACATCATCCAATCACTAGGAACTTGCAAGCACACCACCAACAATCACACTTTTCACTAGCTCCCGTCATCAGCGCTCGCAAATCCCTGGCCTCCAGCCTCTCGCACATTCGGCGCTCGATGTTAGTGATTAATAACAAAATCCAGTCTTCGACAAAGACTAGCGTTTACCTCAAATACAAGTTTCCATTGATAAGTTTTATGAGATAATGAAGTGGTCCTCCTTTTATTCACATTAGCAAGGGATGATATTGACCCGGGGATACCTATCTCAGGTCATGACCAATTACTTGCAAGAAAGGAGATAGCTTGTAAGACTACCAAGGGATATCTCAAGGGAGGTCTAATACCTCATGGAGGGATGTCCTAACATCCCATGGGGAATGAATGGCCTAACAATAGGTCAATCTGGCTAACACTGGAGTGGCTTCAAAAAATTCTTACAGAAGTCATCTTCAGAATATAAACAGCAGCCTCCCGTTTCTGATATACCTACATCCCCACTTGAGCAAACATGGTTTAATATATCTCACACATGAAGTTTGGATCTCCAAAACATAATTAAAAATTCACTTGTTATGAAAAGCTGCATTTATCAAATTAAACTTTAATTTAGTTTATTTCATGATTTTTTTTAAAAAAAGACAAAGACATATTATTACAATCTTTGACGCCATTGGTGGTACTAAATTTCGGGAAAAATTAAAATTGGTCAAATAGTGCAATTGTAATCATAATAAAACTTGTATGGGCACCATTGCCAGCAAAGATTTACCAATCATAATACTGATTAAAAAGCAAATTGATTTCATGCTACATAAATTTGAAATACTGATATTGATGATCTTGAAAAATTGTTAAATTATTAATATTAAGGTAACCATAATATTATTTACACAGTAAAGTATAGGCAAATGAAAAATACAAAATTGCTCATAAAATCAAAACAGTTGTTCCGATTTAACTGAAATTTGAAATTGAAGCATTTTAAAGGTGCATTGGACAAAATTTTGAAATTTTATTTGAGGATGATTTACAATTCATATGGTTGACAAAAACAGTCAGTTACCCGATATCGAGAAAATTTTGATCTTGGGTATGAGGCTATTATCTTAACGCATTTATTGATGCTATATATCAAGAAAGAGCCGAAGATTTGTTTGTAAAATATTACTTTCACATCATAGATTGCAAATAAATAAAAAGAAAGTTTGAAGTTTGCACCTGAGTTTGCATAAGATCTCCAGAAAAGGCCAATTTAAAAAATTCAACTATAGAGGGCAGTATTTATCGTTGTCGACAACGATAATTAAAAATAAAAGAATATATAAATATTTTGATATATAGGATTTGAATTTGCGAATGAAACTTTGCATGCTGTCATTATTACCGCTAATACTTCAGACGATGCAAAAATCTCAAAATGCTTGAGGAAAAGTTTGGGGATGATGCTGAACTTGTCCAATGCCCCTTTAAGTGAAGTTCTTTCATATGAAATTGAAAACTAAAATTTGGAAAATCGGACCATGCACCTTTAAATAATGATATCAACGTAAATCAGATCACACCCTTTAAAGGGGCAAATTATGATCCACTTTTCATCTTCAAGGTCACCTCTATCAAAATTGTGTTTAATAGCTAATAAAAATCCTCGACTGGTATACATTATAAACCCCCAAAACATTCTTGCAAATGTGCTTGCATTTTTGAGAAAAAGTGAAAAAGTATGTCATTTTCTAATTACTGTCGGGGCCCGACAATAATTACAACGCAGTAGCCTATGGGGAAATTTAAAATGCTGAAAAACTTGTAACTTAAAAACGCATGATCAGTATCAAGTGAAATTTTCAGCATACATTTATGATGAACTCTTATTTTAATTTAGCTAGAATTTAGAGATGAGGTTGATTTCATATCAGAATCATGAATAGTTCCAGGATGTTCTTACCATTATGGAAGTCATGTCTCCACTTCTGGTGATGCTAAGGATACTAAGGGACGCACCATTAGATTTTCAGAGGGGGAGCATGAAGTTGGGTTCGGAGTTAATTTTTTTTTTTGCGTCCCGTTCGCAGAGCGAATTTTTTTTTTCTTAGAAATTACTGTTTTTTCCCCTATTCCATGTTCAGGGGTGATTTTTTTTTCTTCTGTCTATGGAGGGGGAATTTTTTTTTTCTAAAAACTTCCTGCTTTCCCCCCCCCCCCCCCCTGGAAATCTAATGGTGCGCCCCTAATTCAATCTATTGACCAGTCTTGACAACTTTGCTCTCTCATTCCAATATAGCTCAGAAATAGATTAGTTCCTGTAACTTTAATAATTGCTTTATGACTAATTTTGGAAAAAAGAAAAGGCATATCTCCCTTAATTTTTGAAACCTTCAATGAATGTTATGCAGGTATTTGCAGAGATGTCAAAACATTTCAATGTCAATCGGGTGATATTTATAGCAGCCAACATGTCAGGAAAATAAATAAATCAAACTGAGGAAATAAAGCTGTGGTTTATAATTCTAATTAAGAACTTCCCATATGAACACCTATTTGTTATTAGTCTCATTACACTAAATGACATGACCTACATAATGGTAAATCAGCTACCAGTCAAATCACTATCTTGAAACAATTGAATACGCTAGAATAAGAACATCCCAACTCCATAGCTGCCTTCTGTAAAATCATAATTATAAAATATAAATGCATACAAAGTTCTTCAAATGCTTTCACATCACTAAAATAGCATTTCCATGTCAATATCCTAATCATAGTGTCATATTTGACCTTGTAGTTTACTTTTTTAGACATTGTTAGATAATTGTTATAGTACATAATTGCTATATTAAACAGTCATAACAAGAACATCCCAACTCCATGAGCTCCTCTCTGCAACTATATGCTAGGAAAATTATCTAACAATGTCTAACAAAGTCAACTACAAGGTCAAATGTGAGGCTATGATTGGGATAAAGACATGAAAATGCTTTCTAGTGATTTGAAAGCATTTTCCGAGATTTATATGCATTTATATTTTACATAACTTAACAGAAGGCAGCCCATGGAGTTGGGATGTTCTTATTCTAGCGTATTCAATTGACAGTTTTAGCCATTTACCATATGTGACCGACCGTCCATCCCAAACCAGCCGTAGATGCCACCTCTTGTCATTTTCACTTTTTTAATTATTTGCAAAGACCATACTAAAAATTAAAATGACACCTTAATGAACTTCACAAAATTTCCAGAAGTCAAGTTATGGTCCATCAAAGATTGTCAGGAAGTAAAACATTTAACTGAGATAAATTCTTTCAAAGATCAGTAAGCCTTATATTTTATGTTGATTGTCTTAAAAATATGCAGAGTTATTTCACATTTCCTATCATTATCTTGAAATGAAACTTTGCGGGGAATTTTGTAGTAAGCACAAGGATTATGAATGTGTCAAAAAATCAATTTCGGCACATTACGAGCTTGACATTTATTTTCACCTGTAGCACAAAATGAAGTTTCTGGCATTTACGGCTCATACGGGCTGGACAGCCACATATCCTCAAACTTGTATAGTAGAGGAACAAAGAAATTAACTATGAGGTGGTTGTATACATTAGATAAGGCCAAAAAAAAATTGTTGTGTTGCCCTCCACCGGCCTGGTCGAAATTGTGGAAAATCCCGACCCGTTTTTTTTTTAAACCAAAATTCTTGATTTTTAATATTTCTTGACTTTTGCCTGATTTACAGCCGCGAAAATGTTCCAAAATGTGTATATTGGCAAAGTTTAAGAGAAGAAAAACTTTTTTTATGACCCTGTTTCTGTTACACATGGCATCTGTAATGGTTATTTAAAAAAAAAAATCGGCTTGGCCGTCCCCACAACTTTGGGCCTGTAAGGGCAACACAACTTCTTTTTTTTTTGGCCTAAGCATAAGTTAGGAGAGTTGCTTATTCAGACATTTGCCATTGGCATCTGAATAGTGCAATGACATTAACATTAATAATCGCATTCACAAAGATGCCAAAAACCTTGAACAAAAGACTACCATACTGAAAAAGATTCCCTGCAAGCAAGCAAGAATTTCCCTACAGTTTTAAAATTTCATTTGTGAATGATTTAAACTTCATATGTTAGAAAATAACAGCCAATTACCAGATATTGGGAAAAATTTGATCAAAACCTTCAGAAAAGTCAAAAATTTGAATTTTATTTTTGTTTGTCGATCTCGGGTATACGGCTATTCTCTAAACATATTTATCATGTTTATTAATGTGTTTGATGCTATATATCAAGACAGAGATTTGTTTGTAAAACATTTCTTTCACATCATAGAATGTAAATAAAACAAAAGAAATTTGGAGTTTGCATTAGATCTCCTAAAAAAGGCCACTTTTAAAAATTCAATTATAGTTTTGGGGCAGTATTTATCATTGTTGACAACAATAATTAAAAATAAAAGAATATCTGAATATTTTGATATATAGGGTTGCAATTTGACAATAAAAATTTGCCTGCTGTCATTATTACCACTTATACATCAAATGATGCAAAAATCTTAAAATGTTTACGGAAAAGTTTGGTGCTGATGCCACTTTAATAACATTTTCCTTTAGCATGCTGTATATTTCACTAATATGTATTCATACAAAATAACAAAATTTCCCCGCAAGAATCTTCCTGGTTTGCCTACTTTTCCAGATCTGCCAAACAGTGAGTGTCACAATGTACCATTTTTGTAATTTGTTAAAATGTGGTGAAATGTATTTTCCATGCTCATGTGTACAGAGAGGGAAATTCACAGATAGAGCAGACAATTTATAAGTATACTGAATCCAAGAGGATGGGTGTAACACTGGAATTGTCTGTTACAAACTAAAGACAAAGGTAGCAGCTTTCCTGAACAACGCTAGCTTTAAAGACATTGAAATTATGAAATAACTATAATAGAATTTGTGGAAAATAATTTCAGGAATGATGAGACTCTTTATGTACGCAATTGAAATAGCTGAGGCCTGACCTGTTGTAGAAATACTGGTAGCGACCAGTCTCCATTGAAATAGTACAAACATACCAACATGTTTATTCTGATGGACACGAAGGTTTAAGTAGTATAAAACTCATCTTGATCAACAATGCTTACAAAACTAAACTGCTTCAATATTAGGCAATATTTATATATAATTTCATAACAAGATATTGACCAGTTCCAACTTTAATGTTGCAATATTTTAGCATTTTCAGACTACCGTACTCCGAATATTAATGCGAAAAGTAATTGGATAACTAACTTACCTCGTCAAAATAACTTCTCATCCCAAGATAAAAAGTTGTAGCCCTCCTCACACCTCTGACAAAGGGGAACCCCATCTTACCGCCAATAAACCAACAACACGACTACATGTGCAACAAATCACTCCAATGTCCCCAATTTCTATTGGCTTCATTTTCCCCCCTTTGTAAACAAAGAACTTGACAGCACTTCGGGCAAAATTATACAAAGCACCATCAAACCTAATGCCATTTGTTGAAATAATGTTTGCTTCAAGAACTGATCATTTTTCCAATGATGAATGTTTAATGATGAAATTGCCTTTTTATTGACTTAAGTATCTTTGCTTAATTCTTAAAGATAAAATAACTTTGAATGTACAAGACTTTCTATAAGTTTTTTTAAGTCGACAACCAAAATGAACATCTTAATTTAAACACTGTAAGCTAACCATTCAAACAATGAGTTGACTTGTGAATTTTAAGTGACAGCAAAGATACTAGAAATCTGTCATCTGCTTTTTGTGAGTAGATCCGGTTTTGAGTAAATCTGCAGGCAAAACATTTGTCCCAAGTCATTATGTCAAGCTACTCACCAGGTTGCAAGATGTTGTCAATTCATACACCCGCTTGTCATTTCAAAGAAATTTCTCTAAATTTCTTTTTTATGATCAATGTGCAGAGTTCAAATTTAGTTTGCATAAAGCATATTTGACTCCCAGTAGTGCATAACAAGGGGGGTCATTTGAAGCATGGATTTCTTTCACTTTAAAAACAATCATTCTCAATATTATTTGTCATTAAAACTTAAAGCAATACTATAAAGTGTTAAAAATGAAGTGCCTCCTGTCACCCATGACTTTTGATTTTTTTAGCTTGTTTTTGGTAAATATGAATACCCTCCAAACGATTTTGCTTAAAGGTGTAGATTCCGATCACATTCTCATCCCCTGGGCTCAACCGTAAGTAGTATATTTTTTGATGCCATATGAAAGCCCATATTTTTCTAATTCTGAATCCAAAATTTCATCTCCAAATTCTTTAGAGTTTTGGAGATATACCATAAAATGTAAAATTAATCGGTATACCTATTTTCTACTTCTTTTGTATTTACATGACAGCTTCATCCCCAGGGTTGCATACTTTCTTTTGCCTCTCAAGAGAAAACAAGAAGCAAGCTGAGGTTGAAATTTCACAAAATGCATTTCAGAGGTCAAGGTCAATCAGTTAAAAGTTAATTTACAAATGCTAAAATAGGAACCTACACCTTTAAGGATGCTTACTTTTTCTGTTATTGCCATTTGTTGAATTAAATTCGGGATCCCGAATTTAATTCCACATGTATTAGTATAGGAAAGCATGTATGTGCTTTTTATCCACTGTTTGGTGGCAAACAGTGTTCGAATTTCCTGGCGGCAATGACCTAACGTTTGGCCGCAATGCCCTGAAAAATATGACCTCTTCACGGCCATAATGGCTGTGCCCAATTTTTGCAGTGGCCAGGATGCCCTGCCAAAATGTGAGTGAAATCAGTAGTCAATGCTAATGTATAATCTATAAAATCTAAAATTGTTATAGTATGTCTTAGATGAGTGAGCAAAATCTTGCAGTGTTCATAAAATACCCAGTTACTATATTCTCAAAGAATAGTAGCCTTAATACGTGCCAAAGAAAAAACAAACATATATGAATCTCAAACAAAATACACTATTTTGGAGTATTGTTTTTTTCCGTTCACAGGGTTAATCAATGCACTGCTCAAACGCACATGTTTCGACAAAACACTGCCTTACCGGGCATTATCTTTTGAAAATTGGTGGCGAGCATTAAATGGCTCTTCTGAAGCTGTTTAGGTGAGCATAAGGAGAGCAATCCAAAGACTAAAAGCAATAAAGACAGGAAACTTCACATGCTAGAGGAGCTCCAAATTGCACACCCAGAGCAATTGAGGAGAGCAATTAAGAAAAGCAAATCTCTATAGCACCTTAAAAGACAATCCCTTAATCTTTAAGAGCATGTAATTTCTAAAATGCAACATATTATTGAAGTGAAATAAAATGCTTAGAAAAGTTAAAACTACACAAAAATTGAAAATAAAAACATTGGTAACAAAATTTATTCACATCATTGTGACAAAAATTCCAACAAGTTAACAACATCTGGGTACAAAGAATTTTGTTACACCTTGTATATCATATTCCTGAAATTATTATCTGCTTTTAAATTAAATATGTATTACATGCCAGCCTCTATTTTTGCATTGAGTCTAGACGATACTGTCCAACTGTCACTTTAGTTTACCCAGTGATCCAAGCATTTGTGTTCCAAACTCAAGTTAACTCTGGATCTGAAACAATGACCATTCAAACCTTGTCCGAGTCTAGACAAGTCATCATATGATATACATAACAAAAAGTGCCCATGCCTGCCTGCCACATTTTTGAACTAGGAATAGTCTATAAACAGGAAATTGTGATTTCCACCATCTCAGTTTGCGCACAAGAAATTACGGAAGAATAGTTTTGAGTGGTGAACTTTATATCACTGATATGTATCCTGCACACATGTCCAGATCCCTGCACTATTCAATCATGGAGCTATAATTAGGGGGCGCACCATTTGATTCTCAGGGG
>JXSR01S022673.1:0-18287 GCA_000969725.1 Ophiothrix spiculata
GCGTTATATAGTATTTCCGAAAGTGCTAAATAGTACTTTCAAAAGTACTATTTAGCGCCATATAGTACTTTCAAAAGTACTATTTAGGGCTTTCATCAATCTGGTTAAAGCTATTTGAAGTCATGTGATCGGGTTTTATCCAATCAACTCTGTTAAATTTATTAATGCGGTATATAATATTTCCTTAAAATAGAATCCAAAACTTTGAAAGCATAAAATTTATTGGTAAAATTAAGTTTGATCCCCTCTTTCCTTCCGAACTTTTTCAAAACGTTACCAGAAACAAATAATTTGTTTTACTAATTGGCTTGATAATTACCAAAGATCAAATATTTCTTATTAATTCTCAATTTATTTCCAGGCATTACTTAGACTTACCGGACAAGAAATAGTTGCCAGTACCAGATTTGCTTGCTACAAGGTTCACTGGCACGAGGAGTTTCCCGATAAATACCCAGATGTTCAGAAAGGAAATAAATTCTTCTGCCAAAACATTATTGTCGGAAAAGATAGCATGGGACAAGATGACAGTGTTTACATAGCAGGCGCAAGATACGGTGCACCAAAAGAATGGGTGAAAGAGAACAACTTCTTTAAGTATGATTTGAATGAGCACAAGTGGGTAGTGCTTGCACCGATGCACCACGTACAGCACCAACCCCAATTATTTAAGACACATCCAGATGGTGATATCTATGTCATAGGGGCTAGGCAGTACCATGACGATTACACGATTCAGTGCTATAGTGTGGATGAAAACAAGTGGGAGGTGGTGGTTTCAGCTGAAGACATCAAAATGACTGTTAGTGAAGCTGTTTTTATAGGTAGGTCATTTATAGGGAAAACAAAAATTTATTGGACATTTTAAACAAAAATCCATGGTAGGAGTCGCGTTGGCAAACAATAGGCCATGCTCTATGAATTTAGCTTATATAGTTCAGGGCCAGGACAGGGTAAGAAGGGATAGAAAACAACGTTATAGGAGGCCAATGTTAAAATCACCCATTGGCTATGACAGGAAATAAAAATACATAGTTGCGTTGTATTTACAAGTAATGGGTCCTGCAACATGGATTTTTGTTTACACTGTCCAATAAATTATTGTTGGCCTATAACGCTGCAATATAAGTGTAGCAGTAATGATGACAAGAATACGAAATCAATCAAAACGTCGTACAATAAGCATGTAATCGTGATTAATCGTGATTCGGGGTCTCCAAAATTGTCAGAATATTATTGCCAATGTCATAATGTAACAAAAATTCACACTTCATATTCACCCTTTATAAAATAGAAATTCTAGGGTTTGTCTAATTTGAAAATCGGGTGTCCAAAACATGTTCAATAATTCAGTGTAGTCCTTGAGATATATCAATATTTTTAAAAGCAAAAGCAACTTCATGTCGGGCTCAAGAACAGAATAAAATATGCACCATGATGGAATTCACCATTTGCCATTTTTTGTTCACCTAAACAACAATTTGCTGTTAACATGTTCCCCACTTACATACCTGCCATCCTGTAAATGTGTAAAAGTAGACTTTGCTACCAAAAAAGTAGATTATTTCACTAAAAAGTAGATTTTAGACACAAAAGTACCAAGAAGTTATGTATTTCACAGATTCAGAAATCTTATTTTTAGTAAGATTTTCTGCTGTCATAAGCCCAAAAATCTTACTAAATAAGATTAAATCTTACTAGTTGGCAGGCATGCACTTATTCACACGGAGTAGGAGTGGATGCACATTGCATTATGAGCCATAATTCCCAAGCGTTTAAAAACTATATCTTTGGAAGTCACTGTGTCAGAACTCTGGGATTTGAACCCTCAACCTCTTGAATACTGAACCATAAATAATATCCAGCTATTAACAATACCACAATAAGCTTGTAAACGAAACACGGTTGTACCGTTACACGAACGCAAGATTCGTGTTACGTAAGAAATATATGCGGTAGACAAAAACACAAAACAAATGAAAGCTGTCTGATAAAATGTCATTTTATCCACACAAAAAATTGTCATTTGCGCTTCGATAGAGAAAAATATACTTGTTTGTTTATGTTATTATCATTTGCCACTAGATGGCGATGTTCCTAACTTCATAAACTACTAACTATCACGCTTACACATGCGCAATTGCGATCTCACAAAACAAGATGACTCTCGGGTCGGAATTCCCGGAAAATGTCACCAATTTAAACCTCGATTGATGCGGGTTTTGTAATTTTTTTGAAAAAGTTCTTTCAGGTATTTTAACAGAACATTTAATGAACTGAATGCTAAATTTTTCATTCAAGATATTACTTGAAAATGGATTGATTTGACCCCTCTAGAACAGACAATTTACCTTGGTAGATCGACCCGTGTTGGTAATAGTATTACTTACGGGGAATGAGTGCCAGTGGAAATTTTGCAAGGTATTGTTTTCTTTCGATCGTGGACCGTCAACTGGTACACGTTCGTCAAAAGCTTACCGTGTACCGTAAGAGAAAAAACACGGTATAATACAAGCTTAGTCAAAAAGGTTCACTTTCTGTGATGTGTAATTTATTAACGCAGTTTATGACTGAATAACCTTCATGTCAAAATGGTTCACTTTTTGTGACATTTTATTTTTCTTTACGTTTTCAGGGGTAATGAATCCATTCAGTTTATGAGCTAACCATGACCTCCTGTGACCATCCCTTAGTTAGTTCAGCCATTAATAAGCCGGGGAAGTAGTGATGTCACATTTATGATAATTAGCCCAACACGTGCGATTTGGTTCCAAACAAATGATAATGTTCACTGATCATCATACGTATTAACAAATAGGCGTACGTAAACATAAAAATCAGACTGATTTTTTTTTTGCTTGGAAAACGAAAATAACGGCAGGGGTCCCATCCTGGCTTATGATCACAACCTTCAGCATAACAGGTCGGCATGTTTTCCCTTATTTTTGTTTCAGAAGAAAGTTATGGTATCAAATAGGAGTCTGACTTTTTTCCCCAAAGATTTAACGTGTGGTTAAACTGGCCACCCCGTTTGTTTGGAACCAAAATGCACGTGTTGGGTGATTTACATAAATTATGACATCACTACTTCCACGGCGTATAGATTTTTCAAGTGTTTAATGTCATTTATTACCTTCTTTTTCTGTTTAGATGACTTTATATTATGCCATGGTCAGGCCAAGACAGATGAGGTTCCAGATGATAAACCCACCGCTAAAAATAAGAAAGAAAACAACCTCGAGAGGTTTGGCGTTTTTGACACCATCATGAAGACATGGTCTAGTGTATATTGCAACCGAGTCTCACAGAAGGACGAGGTTAACGTGATGCTGATGTCCTATGAGGGTGATTGTTACCTAGAAGTTTTTGTGGAAAATAAAAAAGGGTCCAAGTTTACAACTTACAAAGTTGTATGCCATTTGGACGATGAGAATCCTAGGATCAAAATAGCTAGGAAGGTGGACCCTGCGGAGGAGTTTCAATCTGACAGCCCGGAGTGTAAGGCCTTGAGGGTGAAACAGACGGTGAGCTTTGATAGGAACGAGTTACAGATTACAAAGATAGAATGCCGCTGTCATACTAGTGAGGAAGAGTTTAAACCGCCACCGATGACCCGTGTGTTTGACTGGTCAGAGGGTATTGCAAACATGGATGAGCTTAAAGACGCCTTACCAGAGGAGGAATGATTTGGATTCAGTTTTTATTTTTTATTCAACTCTGATGAAAACAAGTGGGAGGTGGTAGTATTTGCTGAAGACATCAAAATGACTGTCAGTGAAGCTGTTTTTATAGGTAGGTCATTTATAGGGGAAAACACATTTTTTTAGACATTTTCAACAAAAATCTATGGTAGGAGTCGCATTGAGAAACAGTAGACCCTGCACTATGGAGTTTTGTGGGAAAAAAGGTCCAAGTTTACAACTTACAGAGTTGTATGTCATTTGGAGGATGCTAATCCCAGGATCAAAATAGCTAAGAAGGTTGATCCGGCGGAAGAGTTTGAATCTGACAGCCCAGAGCCTACAAAGCCTTGAGGGTGAAACAGGCGGTGAGTTTTGATAGGAATGAGTTACAGATTACAAAGAAGGAATGTCGGTGTCATACTAGCGAGAAAGGGTTTAAACCGCCGCCGATGACCCGTGTGTTTGACTGGTCAGAGGGTATTGCAAACATGGATGAGCTTAAAGAGGCCTTACCAGAAGAAGAATAGTTTGTGTTTAGCGTTTATTTTTTACTCAACTCTGATGTTTTACTGCATCCAAAAGGCAAGATTACCAGTTTACTAGCTTGATGTGTATGAGTCAATTTATACTTGGCCTTTAAACAAAATTTTTGCTACAAAACATTTTGTTGTGACGTCAAACTATGAGCGATCATAGGTGTTGTTGGTTTTAGACACCTATCTTGATTTCACACACCGTTTTTGGTTACATATCAATTTTTGGTTTAGATACTGTTATGAGTTTTACACACTCTTGGGTATTTTAGACACATTTTTCATTGTAATGGACACCCTTATAACATTTTCAGACACCTTTCTCTTGTCAAAACCATTTTGTCACCTATGGCTGCCCATTGTTTGACGTCACTACAAAATGTTTGGTAGCTAAAATCTTGTTTGGAGACCGACTATAAATTGACCCTATGTAGTGTCAAGTCTTGGTCATTGACTCTTGAAATGATTCTTCTGGTGATGGTTTAACCTGAACAAGCATTTCCAGAGCCTTTTGTATTTGCATTCCAGTGATGAGGTGTTAGATAATTAATATATGGCAGCCATGGCAGTTACGACTTTCATACATTCACACATCACAATTACTGTAACCAAGACGAGATATAACCAATTTGTTATACAATAAACAAACTGCTCAATTACTCTAAAGCAATAGCTTAAAGTTAATAAAGAAACCCAATTTAGGTAAATTGGATAAATTTGGTGCTCTTATTTGTTATGAAAACTCACCGACCTCTTTGCCAAAATTTGTAAAAATGTGCTCAAAAATATGAGCACATGCATACTTATATACCATTTCAAAAGGAAGAATTGGTTCCTTTACCCACTGCCAGCACACCCAACTTGACCACAGGCTTTGTGGTCCCCTAGTCAGGCCTGTTGCCAGAATTTTTTCAAGGGGGTGTATTTTAGCTTTTGATGTACTTTTTTGTCATTTTGGTCGACCCTATAAACTAATTTCAATGGTTTTAAAAAAGTGACAAGCAAAAAAAAAAAGTCTTCAACATTTAGTGATGAATTTTACCTCAAAAAATGTAAATTATGATGGTAATTTGTGTTATAGGGGTCCTGTTTGTGAACTTTTTTGTACTTTTGGTACTTTGTCTTTTTTTTTGGGTGGGGGGGGGTTGGGGGTGCAACACTCTCATCACACTCCCTCTAAATATATGCCTGGCCCAGGGAAGCCTAGTCCGTGCTGTTGGTGGGCCCCTAAGAAATAAGGCTACGATCACATAGAACTATACTATACACTATGCGGGCACGTTTTTCCTATCTATAGGACCTTTTTTCTGTGATAATATCCACTATATTAACCCACTATTTATATATACTTGAAGTCATTCAAAAGTCTTCTAATCTCACTCCAGAAAAGAAATATTGTTTTGCAGGGTGAGATTAGTACTCTGGCTACATTGTAGCTCTAGTGATTATGGATTCACAGCGTGGATAGTATTAAGTGTATCATGAAGGTCCTATAGATTGGACAACCGTGCCTGAATAGCTTATAGTATTATAGTTCTATATGATAACAGGCTTAGCTTACAGACTATCATAAACATTTAGTGCAGAAGCTGCATGGTCAGCAAATTTGTATTGTATTAGAAAAGCAACAGTATTAATTCATTTTTATGGTTTTATTTCATAGCCAAATATTTCATTGTTTTGTATTCAAGATATTCTTGCCCATTAAATATTACCTTGATATGTCTACAAGAGATCAACAATTTAGTGTGTCTACCCAATGACAAATGAGCTCAATTTTACTTTAAATTTAGAATGATACTCTATTGTCAAGGTAGGTTTATAGGGTCAGTTTAAGTAAGGCGCTGGAGCACAATTAGGCCACAACTTTGTGCGGCCAGCCACAACCTGGCCACAACCTTGATTTTTAACCCATGCACGCAGTGCCTGGGTTTATCTAACCATGATCATGTCTATCTATCTATCGGTCTATCGGTCTATCTATCGGTCTATCGTTCAACTTTCGTAAATATGCTTCTTCTCGTATATGCTTCGATGGATTTTCGTGAAACTCGCACAGGATGATCCTTGGGTAGAGGGGCTACGGGGGTGTTCGCGATTTTGCGACCCGAGGTCATCGGGGGTCAAACGAGGGCGCTTTCCAAAATTCTTTAAAACGCTTCTTCGTCTACAGATTTCAACCGATTTCGACGAAACTTGGGTTAAGGCATCCTTGGGCGGGGCTTCCTTCGGGGTGTTCAGGAATTTTTGATCGGAGGTCATCCAGGGGGTCATTGGGGTCAAGAAAGGTCAAATTACTAAAAAAATGATCAAAAATCAGTATCTGACCATAGGAAGGTGCTGGAATGATGGTTCTTGCATAGATTGATTGATAAAAATATACCGAACATATTTTTAGTACCCTTGACCCCCAAAGGTCAAAGGTCAAATTATTTAAAATAATAATACTAAATCAGTATTCGGCCATAGGAAGGTGCTACATTTATGGTTCTAGCATAGATATATTGATAAAAATATACTGAAAATATATGACAATATGCATTAATTCAGCAGCATTAATTCAGCAATTATAAATATTGATTTATTGTTTCATAGATGTGGGTGTGGGTGGGGTGGGGTGGGGTTGGTGTGGTAAGGTTAAAATCTCTCAAAATTTCAAATTACTAAAATTACATGACGCATCATATATAATGAATTCAGAGAATTTGGTAGTATGATAGATCCGGTTGAACGATTTTGAAATGTCTATTTGTATGTTAAAGTATAGTAAAGTCTGAACTTAAACGTCCTATATCTCATCAAGGAAGCACATTTTTCTATGTTGATATTTTATGGTTTAAAAGTATAGATTTTGTTTGTGTATGATTTTTATATTGATTTTAACCATTTTCTATAGGCCCTATTTAAAACAAAACAATGTTCAAAAAATGCTTCTTTGAAGTCATTTTTTTTTGCTAACGGGCTTTCGTGCATGGGTTACTGAGCCGGTGGCTCTCTGGTCTAATATGGCAATGGTAGGCTTGATAGCGCCTAATCATATGGGATACCACATAGGCCTAATCCAACTTTCAAATACAGACTAAATAACTAAGCAGTAAGTTACGCAACATCTGGGATCAACACTAAGGGCGTTTTCACACATGAGCATGTGGTCATGACTATATTCCTGCTTACACCGCCCTGGAAGCTTCTCCCGATTTTTCCCTACACTACCTAATTTGCCCAATATTCTACTGGCAACCTCGTGAAGCTTGCCCTTTTGATGCCCGGGGCTAAAGGGGGGCTCGCACTTCTTCACTATATGGGCTGAACTGGGGGGCTGAATTGTCACATGATTTTTATATACAGAGCAAGAAATTACCATCTACTACTTCTTAGTCAAAGTAGTACCCGGGTATGGTATTTAAATCACGGCTACCTACGGGTTACTCATATCATTTGTCTAGTCATGCTAGTGTAAAGTGAACAGTTGTTTATTATCTAAACTTCTGCAAAGAAAGGTCCATAATTTGATTTATTGATTTTGCATTTAAGCTCATTTATTTTGTTTGAGATCATAATATTACACCTCAACCATAATAATAAGCTAATATTATTTGATTAACATAAGCCCATTCATAGTCACTGAGTCCTCAATATGTTGCTACCCCTGAGCCCATTTTGATGCTTTGTTATATGCATAGTTATTTGCTGATACGTCAAATGCGTGTCAATAGCCTTTACAATTAGTCTCTTTGCAGCCTAGAAGTCTGAGCCCAGCATTACGTTAGAATCATATCAACTTAAAAGTCTGCGGTAAACATAAAGGTCACATTAATATTACGATCACAGCTTTTTTCACATGGGCCGACTTTACCCGTATTGAACACGCTGTAACAAGCCGAAAAATGTCGAGTCGACATGTTATTTTTGATGAAATAATCCTCAAATTCCACACTATGCAACATAAAATTAAGTGTCTTATTTGAAAAAAGACATTGTGTTCTAAACAATATCCGAATTAAAAAATGTTGCATAGGACGAATTTTGAGATTTTTTTGTTAATTTTGCCATAGAGAACTTAGAAAATGGCGAAAATATTGAAGTAAAGTTAATGAATATAAAATTCAACCTTTGAAAAGTGACATTATCTTTTATCCGTGAATTATTTTGTTTAAAGTTCTACAAACTTAATTCAGTCATTTTTTCAGTATGTAATGCTTTAGTTTGTTCTTGAAAAAATAGAAAATGAAAAATGCATCCGTCGGAATTTTCCGGAATTCAACTCGGAAGTAGCTTCAACATGATAAAAATTGCCTAAAATATAGCATTAAACACCGCGAAAAACGTTTCTAGTTATTAACCTTCCAGGGCGGTGTAATTCCTGCTCATGAGTCACTCACGAGCTGATTTCAAGTGTGAACACAATTAGAAAAGTTGTCGCTCGTGACTAAAAGTGATTTCAAGTCACTCGCATTGTTGGTGCCTCGCTCACAAGCCATTAATGTTAACGCAATTGAGGACCCTAGAACCAGAAGGGGGTTAAGTCACATTGAGTACAAACTGAGAAAATGGCACAAACATCATACATTTGTGTTGTCTTGAATGGTTTTATTGTATCCCACAGTGACTCTTACACATGCTCTGATCATCAAATTACTACAACACTTGTACAGAATGTAGAATTGAGAATTCAGTAGCAGGAAATTGACACAACTCAATTTTCAAGATTTTGTGACTTAACCCCCTTTTAGTTCTAGGGTCCTCAATTGATAAGTTGACTCGCTCTAAAGCTACTTATGACTTGCATGCAAAGTAGACATGAGTAGTGGTGACTATACTCTATAAACCTTAAGCAGCAAGCAATCAAACTCTGTTACCGGTACAAGATAAATAGCATGTATTCTACAACATTGTGCACTGGTGGTTTTGTATAGTGTAAGAGACTATCAATGATTAATTAGAATTGATTAAAGCCAAATCACTGCATATTAACCCTAACTTAGAACTAGTACCGTTCCCACAGACCGCCCCTCCCACGGACCCAGCAATGAGCCCAGCCAGCGCGCGTAGCGCGCTGGCTGGGGGAAGGGAACTAGTAGACTGGATTGAGATTTGATCACTCCCAAATGAATTACTTATCTGACCACAATCTAAACCGATTTGTCTCTATAATCACAACAATAGCACATTTACCCCCAAGCTTCAAGTTTAGGTCTTCTCCCAAAGCCACTGTAATCAACTTACAAAAGTGCCATTTTTATTTTAGTCAAGCAATGCTAATTCACTACTGAAAGTGTTGTTCATAAAGTTATCATATCTGATTGCTTTGTGTAATTATTGACCTATAAGTAAGTCACTGTGACTGTAGGCCAATATCAAATAAATTATATACTTCAATTTGTCACATTTGGAGTTCAATCTTTATAGTGAAAATATATACACCACAAAATTTGAACAAATTTTCAAATTTAACTTTTGCTAATGAGTTTGTACAAAGTGCTTCAGGGTGCTTGGCATAAGTGTGAGCCAGGTAGCCCCTGCTGTGAATTGAGAAACAGGATTTAGTTCTCAGACAGAGTCTCTGGTTCTCAGTAGTTATTCTCTAATTATTCTCTGTATGCAGTATTTTGAGAGCCACCAAGCTTTGTCAGGATCTCAACAAACAAGATGTGTGTATTCAAGAGCTGTCTTTTCAGCACACTTTTGATTCTCTGCAGAGGGTAGTGGACAGCTCTGAGCAAGAGCTACCCTAACTAAATGCTTAATAACTATATAAGTCCGAATACATCATACAAATATTTCCTGTTTCACCTGGGATTTGAATCCCCATCCCTCGACCTCTGGCATCTCGATCCCAGGTCCACTTATAGCAAGTCACCAAGTATGCCCTTCCATGACAGCCATTTGGGCCAATCTGTGTCCCCTGTCTGTGACGTATTTAGACTTAAATGAATTTCTTGATTTTTGCTTGTTGGATTTTGTTGGACTGTGACGTGTTAGAGTTATGGTAGCATGTCTACTATGCATTTATGTAACCTTCATAACCCGAACTCCCAAATGCTTAAAAACTATTCAAGTCCGAATACGTCATACAAAAATTTCCTGTTTCCCCTGCAGCTGGGATTTGAACCCCTGACCTCTGGCATGACATAGTGATAGTTGGGTTGGGATTTGAGAGGTCCCGGGTTTGAACACAGGTGGAAACCCGCAATTTTTAACTTGTGGATTTCCGAGTAGATAGTTTTTAAACAGAGAAGTGCTCGGTACGTTTAGGGTTAGTGAAACTCACATATGGGTCTACATTAACCCTAATCGTAGGAACTTTTGAAGGCCAAAAATTACATCGCGTAAGTCCAAATACGTCATAGACCGGAGTTAGCAATTGTCAGGAAATTGCTGCCAATGATCAGCGCGCGCTCAGTGGCTTGACATAGTGATAGTTGGGTTGGGTTGGGATGTGAGAGGTCCCGGGTTCGAACCCAGGTGGAAACCCACTATTTTTAACTTGCGGACTTCCGAGGAGAAGTGCTCAGTATGGTTAGGGTTAATCTTGTTCAGATGCACTATTGTGTATTAAGTATTATGCTTATTTGAGTTCTACAGGGTGTCCACAAATGATTTATACCTGACTATCAGATTTTTTTGTGGAGCAGTGGGTAAGGTTTTTGGTCAAATCTTGTTCATTTTCATGTTAAACATGTCTTTAGGTTTCTGTAGAATTTTGAATTTTTTAAATTGTATGTTCCTATGGAAAGTTATAGAGTTTTTTCCAAACAGTGTATATTTTGCGAATTGTAAATTTGTAATCAGAGAAATTGTTAAACTTTAACATTCAATTGAAACAGACTACAATGAAACCCTCTTTTAACTTTAGAATCTTTTACTTTTCTAAAGTTAAAAAGTAAAATAAAATTTTGGTTTTATTGATTGACTGTGATGAATATAATGGGTGTCCTAGAGAAAGAAATAACGATTTTGGTTGCACTTGAACAGCTTTACAATGACCAGTACAAATAATGTAAGATGTTACACGCCTAGGAAACCCACCTAGAAACTTTAAATTGACAACTGGAAGTTAGTATTTTTGATGGGTACAGTATTTGTCTGCAGAAACCTCAACACTGGGACATATGTTGACATAATCAACAGAACTGTGGTTCCTGAACTTGCCCATCGATATGATATCCTGCTCCATATCTTTTTAAGACTATCTCGCTATTCTGTGTAGGAATAGATTTAGAAGTGTGCAAGGTAATACTTTTTGTAGATTATAGAAAATTACAAAAGCAAAGAAAGAAAATTTGAATTTGGTCAAGTTGTATTCATTAAACTTTACAAACATTGGTATAAAGTGTTCATATTACAAGGCTAGTATTTATTATACCTGCATGATTGTTTGATCAAAACCACGTTTGCATCAATTTTCAATTACGTCTTTGCACATACCTATGGAAAATGTAGAAGACTTGTCTATAGACTAGTATTGTAGAGAAGCTGTTGGTTTCATGAAAAATTATGTTTTAACATTTTTTCTGATTTTTTGAAAATGGGTATAAATCATTCGTGGACACCCTGTATATAACTATATTATAATCATATTGTGTATGAATTAGAGTAGGCCTAACTGGTTTTTACTTGGCACTCATGAAATTGTACAAAAAAGCACCTCGTGCATAAGTCATCCAACTCACATGGTTTTACATCGTGAGCAGGGACAACTCAAACTTCAGCATGGGGTGCATTATTTTTATACAATTTCACTTGTGTCAAGTAATATGCAATTATTAATCTAAAATTTGACATGTTTTAAATATGAACAAAATAAATCAAATACTAAGAAATAAAAATATAGCACTTACGGCTACGTTGCGTTAGGTACCACCTAACTTCGTCAGGCCACTGATTGATCACATGACAGGCGGCGAGGATTTTTCCGATGACTTCATCCCATGTGTGTAATAGTTGATGGCGTAGTCCTCCCTGTCTGTTCAATTCTAGTTATACTCAACCCTTTCCCAGATGGCTTCCTGTAAGTGCTATATTTTTATTTCCAGTATTTGATTTATTTTGATCATATTTGAAACTCGACTGGATGAATAATCTTCACCAATTTGTTAGACTTGTTTTGCTGCACAGCATACTATTTATGTTAATATCAATTCAGGCTTCGTCATATTGATTGCCATATCTGCATTTCTACCATTTTTCATGAAATGTCATTTCACACTGAACAATGTTCAGTTTTGGGTCAGTGTTCTTGAAATGATTCTTCAGGCAATGGTGTCTCAAAAGAACAATTTCAAGAACCACTGACCCAAAACTGAACATTGTTCAGTGTGAAATGACATTTCATGAAAAATTTTGAGGGATTATGTGCATTCTACAAGCTTTTTTATTAAGCTGAGATTAAACCAGGCACCAGAAATCTGAAGTCCTGCACGCTGTAGTAGGGAAAAATAACGTTACCTGGGTCTCGTTTTTTCTGTCCCACCAGGTGCAAAAAGTCGGGAACCATAGGGTGAAAATCGCCCTGCCCCTGCTTAAGAAAAAAGCTTAGTGACAAGATGCTATATAAATATAACATGGCAGCCATTGCAGATATGACTTTCTTGTATTCACGTGACAAAATTTATTTACAGTAATATTGTATTAAATTTTTAATTCTTGTATGCAGTACTTACTCAGATTAGCTCAGATTTTTACCCAAAAATGCTTTAATTATTACGGTATTCACCAAGTGCCTTGTAATTATTACTAATTATCAGCTGATCTTAAATGAAAAGTAATTATATTTTGATAACAATTTTTATAAAAAGTTCAAGCATATGTAGTGTTTCTAATTGATTTTTTCTTACTTAGATTTGTCTAATACCTTTCAAACAATGAAAATATTCCTAACTGTTTGCAATAACAATCTTACCAAAAGTATCAAATTTGCATTTTGAAAAATGGCAATTTCCAAGATTACAAATGTGTTTTTGTATGAACTTGTTCATTGTTTAATATGTCAAATTTTGAGTATGTTTTTTATAATTTCAATAAAGGTATGGGGTATTTCTAATACATGAAGTTGAGGTTATACATGTGTATTTATTGTATAGTTAATACAATTTAATATATTGATGGTTATTTCAACGTATCTCCTTATAAGTAAAGGATTGTACCGTTGTTGAAGTGTGAAGAACCCACAGTTGATATTCAAATAAGCACGTCACATAGTAATAATGATATGAGGCTTCAAGTTTATATAGCGCTTATAAACTAACACCATTAATTGCAACTTCCTCAATTCACTAAGCACTTCACATTATTACCGCTGCCACTCTGAAATCGTCACAATCAGATCGCAACAATTAAGGGTACTACCCGATTAGGTGCATTTTATATTGTAATATTCCCCACAACAGCTCCCCAATGCGCTCGGATCGACGTAGTAATCGGGATTAAATGTCTTGCCCAAGGACATACCCGTTGACTGTAGTGGGGGCTGGAACTCGCGACCTATTGATTCAGAGTCCTGCACTGTTTCACTAGACCATTCATAGAAGTGTGTTTACGCTGTACACATAGATTGGTGCACTGTTCATTGCATATCAGGAACTTTGATTTTATGCAAGACCTGGCGCTGTGATCAGTTGAAAACAGCAAGCTAGGCAACAAATATTCAAAAATTAGCATTTTGCTTCAGATTCTGCTATAATTTTTTTGAAAATAGATGTCTGTCAAATGGTAAACATATGTGAGAAATAAAACTTTGGTTTAGCTAAACACCTTTCTGGATTATGGACCGTAGAGTTTAAGTTTATTGTCAATTCATATAACTAAGGAAGATTTTTGTTGCTGAAAGGTAGTTTATTCTCAATTCATAAAACTAAGGAAGATTTTTGTTGTTGAAAGGTATTCCAACAAGCTACAGAGTTGTTCATCACAAATCAACAAATCTTCATCTGATCTGTCCCCGGATCTGTCAGCGTATTTTTATCAGGCCCGGGTGGCTTAAGTTACCATCACATGATACACGCCCTAAAATGTATGCTCCAAACTCAGGTGTTAGCCCAGTCAAACCCAGAGACGTTGTTATTAACGTCTCTGGTCAAACCAGTGTTAGTGCCGGAAGTACTGTCAGTCAACCCATCGGATCTATTGAATCTCAATCATATTTTTGGTATCGATCGTAGGATCCAAATAAAGCCACCCTCGCGCGATAAAAATACGCAGACGCATGGATGCATCGTTGTTGATTCGCGATGAACAACTCTGTGGCGTGTTTGAATACCTTTCAACAACGAAAATCTTCCTGAAAACGTATGAATTAAATTCTAAATGTTTGCAATTTTAACAGATAGGCCTACTTTACAAAAAACATTTTGCATATCTGAAACAAAGTGCTAATTTGTGAATGTTTGCTTGTTTGACTTTATCATTTTTCCCAAGCACCGCCGGGCTTTTGCACGTACTATAAGTGCCCGACGCGCGATGATCAGTGTGACGACTTTTGTGTACTGCGTAAACGCACTTCAGTAAACACCGTGCCGTGCGTGACGCGCTAATTTGAATATCAACTGTGGATTCATCACGAATCAACAACGGCACATGCCTGTATAAAGAGATACAGTGAGTTGTTGAAATTAGTGATGAATAACTCTGTAGCGTGTTTGAATAGCTAAATCAAGGAGATTGAATAAACAGTTTTTTATTTAGTATAACCATGCATTATCTGTACAGCAAACCAAGCATGTGACAAAATCTTTGGCATTATAAATCCCACTTTCATGCAGTCCATCTCTGTATCAAACCTTGGATCCACAGACAGTGCAAAACTGGGGCAAAGCTGTTTGATGCGCTTGTCTCCGGGGCTTGTCTATTAATTTTTTGACAAAAATGAACAGTTTTAAGAAATGTAGGTCTTTAAAAGTGTTTAAGTTAGTTCTTGAATTAGGTGCAGAACTGTCATATGTGACTGTCCAGCCCCTATGAGCCGTAAATGCCAGAAACTTCATTTTGCGCTACAGGTAAAAATTTATGTCAAGGTCGTAATTTGCTGAGGTTTATTTTTTGACAGATTCGCAATCCTTGTGCTTACTTCAATATAGTTCCAGCAAAATTACATTTCAAGAAAATGATAGGAAATATGAAATAAATCTGCATATTTTTAAGACAATCAACAGAAAATATAGGGCTTACTGATCTTTAAACGCATTTATCTCAATTATACTTTGTACTCCCTGACAAACTTTGACGGACCATAAATTGACTTCTTGAAATCAAATGAAGTTCATTGAGGTGTCATTTTGAACCTTATAGCATGGACTTTGCAAATATTAAAAAAAGTAATAATAACAAAAGACGGCATTTACGACTGGTTTGGGATGGACGGTCACATATTTGTGTCCATGATTTAATTCCTCATATTTTTTTTCTCAAAACAATGCTCTTTTAGCTCATTAAGCTCATAATTTAATAAATTAAATATCAAACATATGAATTTAATATGCATAAGATTTATTTGTGGTCTCCTTTACCTTATCCATGTGTCAAATGTCAAAGCCAAGGCTCATAGGTAAGCCTACGTCAAAACTCAGAAACTCAATTTCTATAAAAAGCGCCACCAATAATGTGCATTTGGCTATAACTGAACGCTATTCAATAGTGATCAAACACCCGTTGGGCTCTATAAATAGTATCATCATACCTGAGATCCATAAACAATACCAAACCCCCGGGGGCCGGGTACTTCCAATTATTAGCACGTGTCATGCTTCAATTTATTTAACTGCTGGGCATTTTCACAAAAAAGTGGAGATGAGAAAAATTTTGAAAAAAGGACGTAACTATTCAATGAAAAATGTTACCACCATATTTTTGGTATCAAATGAAAGCTATTTTGAAGCTCTTTAAAATGAACCTAATTTTGAAAAGACTGAGCAAAGATGTCTATGAAATTTCTTTAAAAACCTAATTTTCGTCAAATTTCTTGATTTTCATAATGAAAAGTAGTAATTTTTATTTAATTTTTTCAACCCATTCTTGGTTGTGTACTTGGGTATTATTGTTCTAAATGGCTTAAATAAGGATCAAATTTACACATGAGGTTGTATTTTTTGTTAATCCTGATCAGGCTTTACGGTTCAATGCACCCATAAATCAGCGGACAAATTGTCCTTCCGTTACCGTCCTTCCGTGACCATGATCCCTTCGCATTTCGCATTGTTAAAACATAACCGTAGGGAATATTTTGATGTGGAATGTGGCAAACTATTGCAGAAACACCAAGCAATGCATTCAGTAACTTTGAAATAAAATTTCTTCCTAACTTTCATAAAAATTTTCAAAAATGTACTCAAGGTGAAAAACCATGTCCGTTTTGCTGTCCTTCCGTGACTGACCTCATTAATATGCATATTTTGCGACAGAGAAATGTTTATGAAAAAATTCCTGTTGAATATGAATGCTTTCAGGTATACTCAAATAATATGGAATTAGTTTTATTTTATCCAATTCAATTTTGGCAATGTATGTGTTTGAAATACAGAAAAATTCTGTGATTGTCCTTCCGTTACCGTGAAAATGCCCTGCTAGAAGTGACTATTCACTATATATACAGCAGTACTCTGGTCCTAGAGTTGATGACGTATTTTCACATACGGTCACGGTACTGGGGAAGGTTCCCCTACTCTTATTTTGAACAGCCGTAGCTTAGCCCGTGACGTTCTTTTACATCCGACAGTGTGTCAGGAACACTTCAGATGGGACTGATGGTTTTACGTGCCCTCTGAAGGACAAAGCAAGTAGAGTAAAGTTTCTTGCTCCTGTCGATAGACCCCTTTTTTCTCCTTTCTCACCCAATGACCCCCTTTCCACTGAGGAGTCACCCAATGACCCCTATTATTTTGAAATTCAACCTTATAATCCTCTTTTTTATGGTGACTCATCCATTCCCCTGATTTTTCAAAAAATTTACAAAACTTTTGAAGATCAGCGATTTTGTAAATGTCAAAATTAGGCTTATTTTATTCAAAAACTGACACCGAATGATCCTGTTTTTCGCTCTTGCCAACAAATTGATCGGAATGACTCAGTTTTTTTACCCGCTACACCGAATGACCCCTATTTTTCAATGTATTTCTCACCTATTGCCCCAACATTTCGAACCCGGTTTGGGCAGGTACGTCACTTTCTTATTTGAGCCCCCCCCCCCCCCAAGACCAAACCTAGGCTTCATATACATTTCCAAATCTTGGCTCTATATGAAGTAACAAATCTTGGATCCATAAACAGATCTGAACCAAACCGGGGATCCGTAAACAGAACCAAACTTGTGTCCATAAAAAGTAACAAACCTGGCTGGATCCATAAATGGTATCAAACTTTAGACTGCCTTAGATGATATCAAACCTTGGATCCATAGACAGTACCAAACCTGGGATCCATAAACAGCACTAAACCTGGGATCAAATAAACAGTACCAAACCTGAGATTCATAAATAGTTTTAAACCTGGAATCCCCAAACAGTACAAAACCTTGGATCCATAAACTGTACCAAACCTGGGATCCATAGACAGCACCAATCCTGGGATCCATAAACAGTACCAAACCTGCGATCCATAAACAGTTCAAAAGCTGGGATCCATAAAAACCAACAAACCTAGAAACCTTTAATAGTGCCAAACCTGAGATACATAAACGGTACCACAAAAAAGCGATCCATAGACAGTACCAAACCTTGGATCTTCTTGTACCAAACCTGCAATCCATAAACACATGAACAGTACCAAACTTGTGATCCATACACAGTACCAAACCTGGGATCCATAAACAGTGCCAAACCTGGTATCCATAAACTGTACCAAACCTGGGATCCATAAACAGTACCAAACCTGGTATCCATAAACAGTACCAAACCTGGGATCCATAAACAGTACCAAACCTGGGATCCATAAACAGTACCAAACCTGGTATCCATAAACAGTACCAAACCTGGGATCCATAAACAGTGCCAAACCTAGGATCCATAAACAGTACAAAACCTGGTATCCATAAACAGTACAAAACCTGGTATCCATAAACAGTACCAAACCTGGGATCCAT